>JANBQC010000768.1:0-11364 GCA_027576995.1 Dimargaris cristalligena
CTAATCACCTAAATATGGACAGTGGTTTCAATTAAAAGAGTAAAAATAAATAGGACAATGCCAAATACTACTATAGCTGTTTGGCTATATCACAATATATTTTGTTGTAGTAGGACCTGAGACCACTTAGTTGACCATAGTATTCCCTGATTAATCACATTTTATTTTTATATCTTTTTATCAGTAAAGTTCTGATTTATTATTTTATAACCTTGCAATATCATAGCAAGTAAGAGATACATCAAATATTACTTGCATTTATATTTGATATTATCATTAGCCAGATATATTTGTAAACTCATTATTATTAATTAATTCAAGTCATAATACCACATAGGTTGGACTTCAACCAATTTATAACTATAAATACCTTCAGGAATCACAGCTCTTAATAAAGCATCTCTTTTTTCATTCTTATGAACTGTACCGGCAGTTTTGCCTACAGTTGTCTTAGTTATTTTAAAGGTTTGACCTTACGGTCTCTTTAAGTTCGATTATAAGGCGTTCACACCTATTATTTCTATTATAGTCGCTCTGCCACACCATAATAATTTTGATTTTATTAGCATACACTATTTTATATATATAGTTTTAGGTCGTGTGAATGAATGAGCTAGTAGTCAGCCCCTGGCATTGTGCAGCCATTAGCCGAGCTATTAGGAATTGGTCATAATGATCGAATTTTAAGCCAGTATATTTTTATAATTTTCAGGCCATGCCTGCCTAGGTTAACGGGAATAATTAATAGCCAAATGGGAGCGAGTGTATTTTTTATTCCGATTTTTTTTTTCGGTTACAAACCATGCACAATTGTCGGGAATCAAACCTGCATGGTATTTCGCAAAATTCTACGGTGCGCATTACTCGAATATGTATGTGCGACCCTGGATCCAGTGACAAATCTGTCAGAAAATACCCTTAATTAGTGGACGGGTGTACCATATCATATACCGATGGTATGTTAGTTTAAAAGGCCGCCTAGCATGGCCAAAATGTAAATGTTGATTCCAGCATGCTTCTCAGGTACCACCATCCAAAATCATTTATGCCGCACCCTGCTTCAGGGTTAGTGATATCACCCATGTGGCATTGTCGAGTGATTAGCTGTAATAATTTAGCACACTGGTTGTATACTAATAATGGCACACGTCCATCAAAGCAGCCTATTGTAGATGCATTAGAACCCAAGCGGACAATAGCCTTGGTCCATGCAACCAGTAGCCTTTTTACACTTATTAACCGGGCCTTGGTGCAACAAGATACCATAAAATGATTGGGATTTATTACAGGTTTGAATAGACGATTTGTAATTTCCTTTTTTCCCCCAAGTTAGTGGTTGGATGATAAAGGATCAGCGCTATATAGGTCGACTATTGGACTATTTATATTTCATCATATGGGATAGGTTAGGGTTATTAATATGTTGGGCTGGTGTATATACCCTGTGGAGTGTATGGTTCCCACTGTTATCTGGGGACTTGCAGTCTTCCACATATAAATACGACTGAAAGGTATGTCGCCCCATATGGGGACAGGGTATGAGGTCAACTCACAGGCACACTGGCCTACACAGACCAACGTACACTAGGTTTACCCTCAATAGGATTAAGCTTGCGTAAAAAACACTTACTTGACTACACGAATGTCCCAAACAGCAGCAACAAAGCAATGGGCCTTAGGGTATGTTATGCATGGGGCCATTCCGGGAGGCGGAATGGGTTGCAAAGTAAAAGTGAGGGTGGGCCAGCTTTCCCTAAATGCTTCTAAAGCCCTGATAAATAGCCCTGCAACGAGGAGTCCCTGGCCCCTTGAAATTCTTTTCCCTTCTCCGGGCAGGAGGCCTCCTCTCCCCGCGTCCCCCTAGCGTTCGCAAAGTGGGTACAACCCCACATGTCTCACCACGGGGTTCACGGAGGGGGGGGCGTATTAGAGAAGGGGGTGGTGAGAGCAGAACACTGCACACGGGGAGTGAAAGACAATGTCTCGACACTGAGTAATACAGCGGTTAATATGGAGTAAATGAAACCCCGCAATGTCATTTGTAAAGAACCATTGCCCCAGCCGTCAATCTGCAGTCCTGTTTTGGTATAAGGAAGAGATTATTGACAAACCATCCAGGTTCCTCTGAATGACTAAACAAATCGCGAGCGGGTCCCAAACACATCGACACACTAGTGAGCCTCAAGAAGCGTACACTATCTTTATCAAGTCCAAACGGCCCTTCACCTTCTCCTCCTTTTGTTTCACTTTAGGGCGGCCAGACTAACTTAGCTTGGTATTCCCCTTCTATTGTCTGTGCTTTCTTTCTGTTATCTTTTTGACCTATTAATTATATATTCGTGCTGAGATTCTTCGTCCCATTCCCTCGTTTTAGAGGATTTGCAGTTGCTGGTGTGTTCTCCCTTCCTTTCTAGTACGCTGTCCACCTGAGGGTTCTCGTGCCTCCTCATTCGGCCCTGGCTTATTCGAGGAGAGTCCATTGGGCTGTATCAGCGCTTCCGCGAAGGCCTCTATTTCCGGAGCGAACCCAGCCTCGCACGCCACCTGTTGCCTCAATATTTACGTTTCCGTTCTATATAAACTCAAGCTTTTTTGCTTGGCCAAGTTCGGAATTGCCCCTGACGAGCGAATCCCGGGCCTAACGACCCTCTGCCTCTTGCCTCCGTCTATTCCCCACCTCCCCAATACTTGCTATTCGGGGAACGGAATTTGCCGTTCCATCGGGCCCACCGCAATCATGGACAACCCCCCCATGTGGTCGGCCGACGATGACATATCCTTCGAGCACCTCATGTCGGCCTCTGAGGAGGAATTCGACCTGTCCGCCGAAACCCCCGACCTGGAGCTGCTCATGTCCATTGACCAGCCCATTCTCTCCCCGCGGCCTTTTCCAACCACCTTTGCCATTCAATCAAGCGAAGCTCCGCAATCCCCCTTATCCCTGGCGCCGACCACCACAATATCCCCATTAGTCAGGCTTATTGCGACGCCAGCTTCGCCCAAGACGACCACCCTATTCGCGACCGACGTGAGTCGGTCCCCCGACCAAACCGAAGAGATCCAACCCACCGAAGGTGCCACGGCACCCGCTTTCGCGCATTCCCCAGACGAAACGGCCCAGCCCCCCGGCCCGCCTTGGTCGACCCCCCTACCGACCGCCATTTTGCCCTCTATCATAGGTCGGGAAGACTTGGGACCAACCCCCGCCGATCTTGGCCCCTCGCAAACGTCGCCCAATCTGGACCCCCGTACCCCGGTCTTCCAACCGCATGTCCAGTCAAGTACCCTCTTTACCCCCTTGGCATTGAAGAACCAACCTTCGAACATTAGCCTGCGTTCCAATGACTCGTTTACCCCGCTCCGCTCGTACCTTCTTCCACCCCCGGTTAGTCAATCGGTAGAGGAACTGAAGAGCCGAGTGCGGCAGGTGCTAGACCGGGCCGAATTAAAGAAAAAAGACAGTTTAGAGTTTTTCGCTAAGCTGAAAAGGGAACCGGGGGCAGCCGACTCTTTGGGGGAAATTTTCTTATCCCCCAAACACGGACTATCCCAAATGGCCACCGTTATACCAACCAACCAGTACCTCGATACCCCTATTCGCATGGTGCAAACCGGGTCTAGTGACGAAGTTTCGCCCTTTGGTGCACCGGGAAGTCCGATCCTGTTATCCCCCAGCTACGGCCACGTCAACCCCACCGCCTTGACGCTGGGCTCCCCTCGTTCCGATAATGAGGCGGACTCGCCGCTGATGGCTGGATCCATCCTTTTTCGGCCCGGTCCCACCTCGCCTCCGTCGGACGGGCTGCTATCATTCCCCCCGCTGTCCTCGCCGTCCCCCATGTTCCTAAACTCCGCCGATAGTTCCTTTGATCATAATCCTAATTCCGACCCCGTCATCGCCTTTTTACCCGCCACGTCCACCCCCATCACCATGACCGCCCATACGTCTGGTTCGGCAACTGCGACGGTTTCCCCTGCTGTCGGCGGCGGGTCGCTGAAACCACCACGTCCCCCGGCTCTTCAGCCGCGTATTGTTGGGCGTATCTTCTCGGTCATTGATGGCTCAGCTCCCATTGACCGTCGGTCGGTTCTGGTACAGCGCCGAGAGCCACGGTCAGAATCGTGGTCCTTGGATACTATTCTACACCCCACCATGCAGCAGCTCGATGCGGGGACATGTACCTTGGTATCACCCGATGAACCCACTCAAATGCCCGACCCAGCGGCATGGTCCCTCTTAACGCAATACACACCTGCATTTGCCCGGATCCTTAAATCACAAGCCCAGCTGCGTGGCCGGCGCCGTAACCATCCCTACCAGCACCAGCTCGATCGCCCTGAACTGACCAACCATAAGTCCCGCCTATCCCGCGTGGCAAAGCGACCCTATCCCCCACCCCCATCGCAGCTCCGGGCTCCTTCGCCCCCTATCCGTCCATTTAAGCCAGTACACCTTTCCAAACCTACACTGTCCTTCTCTATTCCTCTCCACCCTGAGCCACCCGATACGGCCATTCGAAGCATTCATGTTCGGCGGCTCATCGATGGATTCCTTCAGGTAAAGAAAAGGCAACTTACTGCCGCTGTCCAGGCCCTAGAAGCCGCTTCTCTTCGCTCGCGTGTCCCTGTTGCTACTGAAGCGACACCAGCAACTGCCCTACGGCCACCCAGGGGTAATCGAACGGTCACCAGTCCCCTGACCCTACTCAAACGGCGCGCTTCCCATAATAACCCTATCCGACACTTAACCCTTCAAAACATGGGAGATCAGCCCGTATCGCCAACCCTTCCCCATTCCCAATCGACTCCTCAGCTGTATCAGCCTCCCCGCTCTTGCATGCGTAGCCCCAACTCCCGGCTACCCACCTCCCCGGTGCCCCTATCCCCACGCGGGCATTCAAAGTTAATGCATAGCCCACCTCTCTACCCGGGGTCGTCAAGTACCGTTTCGTTTAAGACCGAATCTAATTATAGCCTGCCCCCCGCTACCTCCGGCCATCGGCTAAGCGTCGCGCTTTCTGATAGCACGATTACAATGGCACAGTCTCCGGATAAGCTTCGCCCAATTTATGGGCACTCCGGCCGCCAGACCCCGATTCCTCCCCTTCCATATTTACCACCTACAGTGGTTAGTTCTGGCATACCCCGCCCACCAACTATGGGCCAGAGTGGACGAGTCTTTCCAAACGCCCAGCCGGGTCGCTCACGCCATTCCTTTACGAGTCCCGGGCCTTTATCGCCCAAAAGATCACCCCTGTTGGGGACCCGTTCTCCTCCTTTGCGACCCACTCCCCGTTCGCCCCCTCCCACTACCAGCCAACCTGGCAATCTCACTTATTTGAAAGGCCAGCCGCCCCGGACTGGAGGGTGGCGATCCCCACCGCCCCCGCGGCCCAACGGCGGTGGATCTTCCCGACGGACCTCCCTCGTCCACTCCTCCGGAATCCCGCCTCCTTCGACCAACGCTGGGGGCGGGGGGAAATCGGGTAATTTTACCCTTGCCCCAACTCCAGCCGCCGCTAAGCGGAACTCGATGCCGGCCAGTGCGGCCTCTCGCCGCCCACCGTCGATGTCTTCCCCCACCACCGTAGGCGAGCGACGCCAGGCCCGGACCACTCGACCGGTTTCCCTACTGGCCCTTCCGGTAACCCGCGTTTCCCCCGACCGAAAGGTCATCACCCGACCCCTTTCCGCACTGGCCTACCGATCGCCTTCGTTGCACCCCAGTATTGGCCAGCGCCTAGCGTCATGCTCGTGGCCGGCCAGTCAACTTCCGAAGCCCCTATCTGCGTCGAGTCCGGCTAGTGGGGCGGTTACTCGCCGGCACTCCCAGCTGTTGGCATCGTCGGCAACCCCATTTTATTCGGGTCCGGCTGTATCGGCATCGCCTAACTCACTGACGGTCCCTAAATACGCTACTCTGCCACGAGCAGCCGGGCTGCCAGCGGCTGTCCGGAACCCAACTCCTTTAACCACGAATACCGCCCACGGTCGGGGACTTCTCGCCGACCATACCATACCTGAGGGTACAAACAAACCCCTGTCTCCCACCGACGTACACCGCCAGCGATCGCGGTTCGGATACGGTTCTTTTGAGGACTTCTTTAACCAATACCGCAACCGTCGGGCCGAGAAAACCAATGGATACACCACCTAATTGTACAATATTATCGCCAAAGCATTATTATTATTATTATTATTACTATTATTATTATTATTATTTGCCGCATTCCACTAAGCTAGCCCCAATCCCACTACTGTATTCTCACTATGTATGTGCCGTTTGTTCTTGTACTATTTACTGGAGTAATCGCAAGTAAGTCTGTACGTCCAGGTTGACAATCCGCTTCTTTTCCTTTAAGACTTATTATCACATTCCATTGTTTATTCCCGTCATTTAAAAGTTGACTTTTATCGACACTTTGCTTTATACCGTTTACCCCCCGATTAATTTCTTTTTTTCTTTCTTTAAAAAAAAATTGCTTGCATGGGGTTGGGTTTTCGATGTGGTTGCCACATAATCTATAATTAAGCTTTTTTATATTTTATTGATATATTCACCAATAAATCGAGCTTACGTGGTTTTTCAATCAACTTCGAAAACTTCGTCGTGCGATTCCGCACCAACGGGAATATAATTAAACACTCGTACTCGAAATTCATTTATTGGATGCTCTGCATAAATGATGAGTGCAGAGTGAGGTGATGAAAGGGATAACTAAGTGATGGTGAATGAGGCCTTAATTGAGGAAATTTTGCTCGCCTCAAGAGGGTGGCAATCAAGGAATAATATGGGTATCCAACGTAGTCTAAAATAGTCTAATTATGCATTTGTTTGATGCCAAATTCTGGTATTGTTACCCTGCATGAACGCGCAGTACCCTGTTTATGCAGAGTCCCGAGGGACTAGTAGAGCTGGTCTTGATTATGGATAGATGGTCTGTATGTGTAGTCCCGTGAGACGATCCGCGACCAAGCCTTACAGCCCAACTGATGAATAGTATGCCGACATTAGTCTATCGATTATTTCAGATGACAACTGACTTATAAAATTAAGCTGAATATTGGGTGGTTTACCATACCTCCAGGCAGCATCTGCCTCAACACATATTTTAACGATTGTTTTACAATCCCTCTTCAGGTGACCCTCTTTGAAGCAGAGAACTATGCCTTTTTTTTATTATTATTTAAAAGATCATTTTATGATTATAAAATCTCACTGAAAAAATTGTTGAAATAAAAACTTTATTTGAGAAAATGTCACAGTCTTCCTCAGTTTATTGAAGTATTCAAACATTTCAATAGCTATTATGTCCTACCCCGAACTCGTTTCCTCCAATACATCCAGCGTCCCAATCCATGTTGATCAGGTGATGCCCCAACAATGCCAAGGTCGCCTGAAAAAAAGATTCTGCGGCCCCCAGTCACATTCCTAAACTTAGCGCTGAAAGGCCAGCTCCTAAGGGCCATACATACCCAATTACCTTATTTAAAATGAGTGTAGTGTATGTTTGGGCAAGTCCTACATTTTTGGTGTCAATTAGGCCACTTAGGTCGCAGCAATCCTGTAATAAACAATACTAAAAAATGGGACAGGATGGGTTACTCACCTGTGACTGGGGTAGTTAGTGAGTTAATTGCCTACCTTTTCAATTGTTTTAAATGAATATGATAGTCTAAGGTCATGTATTGATTGTGCCATATTTTCGGCAGAATATATGAAAGGTACTGATGGTCAATTTTTATTTGAGTAGACTGGCATCTATAGGACTAGTTCCCGGCTGATAGACAGAGAATAAAATTTGCTTAGAAAAGGTGGGGTTATAGATATATATAGTAACAGTTGGAATGGCTGGTATTTACAATAAGTAGAGTGAATCTGATGCATTTATATAATGTATTTATTAATGGATAAATATTATTGTCTCACCTGAGTTAACTTCTCTTAGTCTATCAAGAGTCCCAAGGATAGGCTTCTAACAGTAGGTGGGGCTTAGACTTGGCCAAGTGGGTCCTAGCATTAGGATGGGCATAGTACTAACCAAATAAAGAATAAGTGCAGGTAAATGCAAGGGAAGTGCAGTGGGCACACTTACTAGTTAGTACAAGGGGGTAAGTATATGTAGAGTTTATTGGGGTTAACTAGTGGTAAATAATAAGCTAAGGAAACTAACTGGTCCCAGTGGGGCCCAGTTATATATATGCAGGGACAACTCCAGTGGGAGGTCCTAAGGGGAATATTAATAAGACTACATATAGGTAAATAAGGAGTCTGAGCAGACAGCTTTGTATCTGGAAGACTCTCATGGGAACTGGAAGAGTCATTTGGATCAGCTGGCCAAGTGTTTTGTGTGAAGCATTGGGGGACCAGAAGGAGAAGGGTTATATAATAGATGATGATCCTATAGTACTGGGGGTGACTATGGGAGGGTTAATATGGTACTATAAGGTTAAATAAAAACAGATGATTGTTAAGTCAGGATTAAGTCAGATTAGGAGGGCTGACAGTGCCCCTACCTAATGTAAGGACCCACTTGGCTGAGTCTAAGCCCTGTCTACCATTAGAAGCCTATCCTTAGGACTCTTGGCAGACTAAGAGTGGTTAACTCAGGTGACATAAATATTACTTAGTAGAGACTATACTTGTTTATTAATAGGATCAGTATTTTCTCTACTGTAGATACTTAAGATCCATTAAGTTCATATTATCAGTTATAGTTTGGCTAGTCTGGCCATTTAGTATATATATCCCAATGAATTTCCCCTGATCAAAAATCAACTTTCATCTGAGATATTTGAATAGACCTATTTCAAACTTTCTCAGTAAAACTGATGATTCCCAATGAATCTTATTGTTTTATCATATTTTATGTTTTCTGTTTAATTACACATCCCTTATATAGAGTTTTCTATACCATTATATAGCCCGATGGCATAGTGATGGAAACCAGTAAGCAACTTCAATGTACCTTCTCAACCCCAACCTACCCAAGTCTACTTCCATTTCTAGTCCCTTGGCATCCAAATCCAGCATTCCCCACATCGCTAAGCTCAAGAAACCAGTCGCGAGTGATATGACATGGTTCTTATAAAGTTCCGGCACAACAACTCACATTCCCTTGGCATTATGTCCTGTGAACTTAGTAGTAGGGATCTTCAGAATGGGAAGGATATTTGCCTTATATTTCAACCTGATTTTTTTTCCAATTGGGAAAAACTTTACAAAAAACATAAATAAATATGAATTATACCTATAATCCCCACTAGGAATAATACCCGTAGACTGCGCTAAAGCATTAGGGAGCTATTATACTGGCGCCTTCCAAGGCGGATTTTTTTGGTTGAACAGCGAGTAGGGCTACCGCCCATCGAGGTCTATCTTCCCTACCCCCTTTTTTGCCCAATTGGGTTCGATTAATTTGGTTATAATTGATAAAGTCGGCTATGCCTGAACTCCGACGGATGGCAGTCTATTTGGTAAATTGTTGTACAGACTCGCCCACCATAGCATTCATAGTAATTGAGCATAGCCTATAATTGTAAACGATGCTCAGCCCACCGCCCTTAACTATCGGCGATACATAATTTATCGGGCATATGCCTTCAATTTGATAAGTGAATCGAGCCTTGCTGTGCGCATTCATTCCTTACCACCTGAGTCCACCATGTACTGCCAGTTTTATCCAGATACGGCAGCAAGCTTATTGTCGGTGATAGTACATATCCATCAGCACAACGGCATCCCAAAATAGTTGTTTAAAAGGCTGTTGGTTCGCCCTCCAAATTAACAACAGACAGCCACGTTCTCACATTCCAGCACCAGTCTTCCTCTCTATTCGAACACCCGTTTGCGTCTACTACTTCAACTGCGACATCCCTTATACTATTCATCCCATACAATCCCTCTCCTTTTCCCGCCCACTCTCATTCCACAAAATGAAGACCGTCGCTCTTACTTGTGCTCTCTTCGTAGTCCTTGCTGCTGCTGATGGTAGCTATGCTGGCGGTTACGGTGCTGGCAAAAAAATTGGTTGAAAAAGTGGCAAATCCGGTCACGGTGGGGGTAAGGGTGGCTACGGCGGCGCTATGTACCGTCGCGACCTCTTTAGCGGTCTTTTTAGCGGCTACGGTGGGGGTCTCAACAACGGAAAATCCGATGGCGGCTACGATGGCGGCTATGACGGTGGAAAAACTGGCGGTTAGTACGGTGGTGGTTACGACGGCGGCTATGGTGGTTGCAAGGCTGGTGGAGGTATTATTGGCAACAGCGGTTATGATGGCGGTCAGTACGGTGGTGGTTACGATGGTGGTTATGGTGGCGGGGCCATTATTGGTAACGGTGGTCAGGGCTTCGATGGTGGCCTATTCGATGGCGGTATCGGTGGCTTGTATGGGCCATCCGCCGAAGCTCCCGAAGTCAGCGAAGGTACTGAGGATGGTAATGACAATCACGATGGTGAACTTCGCCGCCGCAGTGAGCCGACCAAATTCGCCTCCAAGAATGACATCAACAATAAAAAGCTCTCCGCGCAAGCCCTCAAGTTCAAGAACCAAAAGGCCCAGAAGTTCAACACCAAGTCCAAGACCTTCGCGATTAACTAAGCCCGCCGCCATGGCTTGGGAGGATATCCACCAAATTGCACCCCGGGTTTAATTCCTCACCTCTATCGGACTGAATTGCGTGTGTTTGTTTTCCTCGGAGATCGGTGTTGTGTCTTGGCGACCTACTTCTGGCACTATTTTCTATTTATTGCAGCTTATTCGGAAATGTTGCGAATTGCTTATCGCATCCATATTTTTCTCAGGAATTTAATTAAACTACTTGATTGATAGTACTCCCGTGGCTAATATTTATGATTACAGGTCATGACTCCTTAAGGGTCTATGCTCCATGAGCATGTCGGACTAAATGGGGGGTTTGGCCCGATTCGGCATGAACACATCAATTCTCGTCAAAGAACACGGGGTTGTAATAGTTCCCAAACTGGGGATGATGTATATGTATTGCCGTCAGGACACCGGCAATCTTTTGCCAGGCTTGGGGATGCGCGCGGGCATTGCAGCCACTGGCATAGGGTGTACTAGGGTCGATGAGGACGTCTTCTGGCCGAAGAAGAGAGGAACGTTGGCCCTGGAAGGAACAGAAGAGGGGGTGGTATGATATCAATCGAACTATCAAAACAATCTATAAACTAGTAGAAAAAAGGCCGATTTAAATGATTTAAATATTTATTTATAATAATTATTCCAATAGAATTCTAAGGTCGTGAAAGAAATAGAAAGGTTAAGCAAAACTGTACTGTCTTCCTCGGTGGAAGAGGGCTCCCAGAACTGAGGTCATCAAGCAATCATTATAGATAGTCC
>JANBQC010000769.1:0-11315 GCA_027576995.1 Dimargaris cristalligena
CTTGGCCGTGTCCAACGCCCCGCCTACTGTTAGAAGCCTACCCCCGAGACTCTTGACGGACTAAGAGTGGTTAACTCAGGCGACATGATTAGTTTCAGATACAAATGGGTTGTTATTGTGAGGTTTGGCGATAATATTTGTGTCAGTATCACCAGTACTAAGTGGGGAATCACCGGGATAGGAAATATAGGCATTGAATTCTTCATAGGCATGGCTTAGGGAGAGGAAAGCCAGTATAAGGCTAACTATTTTGAATACACACATTTTAGGATGGCTGCTAAAGAGGTATTGAATGTTGACCCTTCTAATCTGTCTTAATCTAGGCATAGTGATTGTCTGTCCCAACTGGGCCATATAGTACCATATGTAACTTCCCATAGTCTCCCCCTGGTACTATGGGATCCTTCTATATCATATAACCCTTCCCCTTCTGGACTCTGCCCTTTGCACCAATCACTCAATTAGGTTATCCAAAGACTCTTCCAGTTACTATTAGAGTCTTCCAGGTCTTCACAGCTATCTAGTCAGTTTATTCTTCATATTATTAGTCTTAAGAGTACCTTCCCCTAGGGACCTGCTGCTGGAGCTGTCCCCTGCATATATATAACTGGGCTCCATTGTGGACTGGTTAGTTTCCTTAACTTAGTATTACCCCCTAGTTTACCCTAATAAACTCTATATATGCTCACCCCCCTTGTACTAACTAGTAAGTATACCCACTGCATGTCCCTTGCATTTACCTGCACTTATCCTTTATTAGTTAGTATTATACCCACCTTAATACTAGTAGCCCACTTAGCTAAGTCTAAGCCCCACCTACTGTTGGAAGCCTATCCTTGGGACTCTTGATGGACTAAGAGTGGTTAACCTGGGTGACATTGAAGAAAGTGAATATTAAAGTAATATTAGCTGAGACAAAATCAAAAAGAAAAAAACCAGTGAACTACCCTAGTTAGTAATAATAATGTAAAGTTGTGGCAAAAGGCATATAGTATGTTTGAAATAAATATTAAAATAGTGTAAATGTGACAGTGCTCAACTGTAGGAACATTAAGAGAGGCGTACTATGTCAAAAAGAGGGGGGGTGATGTCTATATATATATGAGTGAAATTTGGCCCAGCTGTAAAAGACTTTGAACAAAGTGCATATCGGAAAATATACAGGAGGTTTAATTTTAACCAATGATATTCTCCTCCTCTAGCGGATTTTTCGTTATGAAGCCTGGCCGAATCTCTCCCATATGGTTTTTACGGGAATATACAAAGGATTGACCCTAGCATGTAAATAATACTTACAACCTCCATGGTGTCACACTGTGTACCATTAAATACACCAATATTTTGACGTTTAGGTCTGTTTCGTGGTTACAATGGTCAACAAGGCTTGTACAAGTGCATATCCACCGGAAAATGTATGTAAGTGTATTCTGTTAGCCAAACAAAAAAATCCCGAAAGCCCAACTCAACTATAAACAGAAAAAAAATGGTGCTAACATGGAAAAGGGGGACTCCACTCAAGCAACACAAGTGTAATCTGCAAAAGGACAGAGAAGGCCATTAAACAGCCAATAAATAATCGAAATTGGGTTTATTTCAAAGGGGGTACTTTGGGTATGTTGGATATACCAATATACATTCATTTAACAACCCTATTATGATAATTGAGGGGAAAGAACCACATTTGCAAAAATGACGCTTTCTCCATCGTTTATTCCTTCCCACCAGCCGCTATGTTTAGTTTCATTCATTTTTACATTCGAAATCTATTTTTCCGACATGTCCTTTATGCATTTACAGGCCGGCTAATTCGGTTTTTGTGGGCCTTGGGCTTGTCTATTAAGCTTAATAATTAAAGCTAATAAATAATAAAATGCCGGTGGCATTTATAAATTCCACTAGTTATATATAGCAGGTAGTTCAATGCCTCTTTCGAATAAGAGTTGAGAACAATACTGTAGCTAGCCAACGCTTTAGTGTACTCTGCTAGAATTATTGCCAGTAGGAATATTGGATTTAATGCATCGATGTAATGGAGTTCAAGCTGCAGCAACCAACAGAAGGTGACAATTTCCCCCCCCCCCTTGAGCGTTTTCAAAACCAAGAACTCTCACCCCCCCCTAGACCTTGGAAGTTCCCTTCCTTTAGTATCCCTACTCAATAGTCCATTTAAAAACACTATCACACTTACCCCCATATAGCCCGTAACAGTACCACTTTAAGGATTATAGATGGGGCTGGAGACCGTTATCTGCGCCCAGGAAAACCTTGTCCATCGCTGCTATTTACCATGGCCCCCATGCACTGGTGATACAAAAGACGTTTTACGCATTGCCCGCTGTTCAAGCATGCATTGACAAGACTTGAGAAAGCTGCCTTTGGAGGCCTCGATGGCCGCATCCGCACCCAATATTTATTCACCGAATAGCGGAGTGTAGGAGACAAGGGTTCGGCTTGATTGCCAGCCACTTCCCCTTTTCCCTAACCCTACAGTGACCAATGATTTGTAGATAGCTAGCCAACCATAGCAAGGGCCGTATTCCGAGTATACTCCCTCCCTACTGGACAAGATGGGTTGCTTGTATTTGCATGCAGTGCGACACAGTCCTTGGGCTCACAGCCCAAATACCGACGGTGTGTTACAAATCCATGTTCTTCTACGATATCGGTGGGGCAGTCCGCCCCGTTAATACTGTAACAGCTCACCTGGATAATGGCCCTAGCTGCTGTAAAACTCGGTAAGGGTAAATCGCCCCGTCCTGCCAGTTGTTATCAAAACCAAGTGCTCCCGCCCCCCTAGCTCCAAAAAACCTTTCTTTATTATTTCCTACTCGATAAGCCGTTTATATATTCTATCTAATTCTCCCCTATATGGCACATACCAGGACAAACAGTTTGAGTAGCCAAAAAATACATTACCACTGTTTTGGCATCTTTTCGCAATACCACCCCGATGACGAATATGACCCAGAGTATGTGGGGGCTGAAATTAACTGCGGTAATTCGCCAAATTCTAAAACACTAGGGGCCCTCAGCCTCTACGATGGGAGAAAAATAATAGCTATGGTCGATTGGGTTTGTCCCATTTCAGCTTGCCCAACATTTTAGGAACTCTTACTCGCCACCCTTCCCCACTTGTTAGCCATACTAGCTATATTGGCATTTCTTCGTTCGCAGTTTAACCAGTCCCTCACTAAACAATTCACTCATTTATATTTTCTTTAACGTCTTCCCACAATTACACACCATGATCCGTGGACTCCGCCTCGCTGCTCTCCGCTCACCTGCCTGGAAGCGTACCGCTGCCACTTCGCCCCTGGTATCCGCCCGGTGCTGGACGCCTACCGCCACCCTTCCCGCCCAGCAGGCCGCCTCTCTCCTGAGTAACCGTGCCTTCAGCCTCACCACCCGCTGGTCCAGCCAGGGTATGGCCGACAAGGACCTCGCCCACGCCCTGCAGCGCGAGTTAACCTACGAAGAGGAGAACAAGACCGATAACCTTCCCACTTTTCTCGAATCCTTCATTGCCAAGGATCAGTTCAAGATCGAAGATACCCCTGGTGCCAACGAGGTGGTTCTTACCCGTACCTTCGGTACCGAATCCATTACCATTACCTTTTCGGCCGCGGAAATCCACAACGCCGAAGATATGATCGATGGCGAACGGGAGTCGTTTGAGAATCAGGAGGAATTGCCCTCGGAATCCGAAGAAGCCGCCGCGGAAGACGATATGCATGATGTGTCCATTCCCGGTAACAACTACCCCGTGCGCTTCAATGTGGTCATTGAAAAGCCCGGCCGCCCTACCCTATCCTTTGATCTGACCGCCGAGGATGGTGACTATGGCGTGGATCACATCTGTACTTACAAGTCTGGCAAGCTGGCTAAAGATCAGACCTCGGAGGCTGACTACCAGCGCCGTGGTCTCTACATGGGCCCCGCCTTTGGCTTTTTGGATGATGATCTTAAGTCGGCCTTTGAGAAATACCTCGAGGAACGTGGTATCGACGAGGAAATGGCCATGTTCATTCCCGACTATATTGACTACAAGGAACAGAACGAATACACCCGTTGGTTGAAGGAGGTCAAGGAATTCGTCGAGGCCTAAACGACTACACCATTCCCGTTTATCACCAAAATCCACACTGCAGTGAAAATTCGGATTACTAACACCCTGCCTTTTGGTACCGGTCGTTTATTCTAATCGACACTTTCGCGCCCATGCCAGCTCTGTTCATATTTCTGATAAAAACAATCATACTATCTCGTCCTATTCTCATTTTTCGTAAATTCTAAACAATTGTATTAAACAGCTGGTAATGGAGTGTTATATAGTGGGTTTTGAGTTGATCAAATGTAGACTATAGGTATATGTCTGTTGTAATGGGTGGCATCTGGATATAGGCGTTAATAACAGTGCTCTTGATGAGTAAGAGCCCTAAAAGTGATGTTGAATATAGAAGAAATAAAGAGAAACACAGCACCTGTTCTTCCACATTCCAAAGGCCAAAAAAATCTGCAAAGTAAAATGGATTCCGTTCTTTTATAGGATAAGCCAATTCCCATGCGCGCTCCTACCATTGTTCTCTTTCCCCTTTTATTTATTGTTTAAATACCAAGTGGCTTCACCAGTTCTCCCATCTTTTACCTTTACATCTAAGCCTACAGCATTTCGATTGCTAAGGCCTACTCTCTTATCTGCCGATCCTTTTCGTTGCCAAACTCAGTTACTTTCAATCCAACCCTCCCGGACGCGACCTGGTGACCAATAAAACACAATGCGCGTCATTCTTAAAGGTAAAATAAGCAACAACTTCCTCATTCTAACCCCCTAGTACTCCCCTCACCAGTTGTGAATTTAACCTCGGTGACTCTGGGTACTCTTGCAATCAAAAGCTGTTTGTCGACCATTCCCACCTAACTCACACCAGAAGTCACAAAAAGCTTCCTAAATCCGTTAACCCGTATGGCTGGGAGTCCTATACACCTTTGCTGACCTTTTATTTTCAATGATGCATGCCACTTTTGACCCTTAATATACCCTAGGCGGTGCCTGGAAGAATACGGAGGATGAAATCCTCAAGGCGGCGGTGATGAAGTACGGGAAAAACCAATGGGCCCGTGTTTCATCGCTCCTTGGCCGCAAAACCGCTAAACAATGCAAAGCACGCTGGTTCGAATGGCTTGATCCCAGCATCAAGAAGACGGATTGGTCCAAGGACGAGGACGAGAAGCTTCTGCATCTGGCCAAACTCATGCCTACCCAATGGCGTACCATTGCACCCATCGTTGGGCGAACCCCGGCCCAGTGTCTCGAGCGGTATCAGCGTCTGTTGGATGAGGCGGAACAGGCCGAGGGCGAAGCTGGTCAGCTCGGCTTGACGGGTTCGCAGGGTGGGGAAACCTCCGCCGCTGTAACCGACCCCTCGGGTCGGGGGTCGTATATGCATGGCATTCAACCCACTCCGGAAACCCGACCCGCTATCCCCGATGCGGTGGACATGGACGCGGACGAGAAGGAAATGTTATCGGAGGCCCGCGCCCGCCTCGCCAATACGCAAGGCAAAAAAGCCAAACGTAAAGCCCGTGAGCGGCAGTTGGAGGAAGCCCGTCGCCTAGCCTCTCTGCAGAAGAGCCGGGAATTGAAAGCGGCCGGTATCGAAGTGCGTAAAAAGAAGAAAACCAACGACATGGATTACAATGCGGATATCCCCTTTGAAAAGCGCCCCATGGCCGGATTTTTCGATACGCGGGAGGAACTTAACCGCGTGAACGATTTGGATTTACTACGCAAGCGGTTGAATCAGATTGACGGTCGGAAGAAACGCGATTATTTCGACGAACAGGCCAAACAACGGGCTAAGCGGACTAAACAGTCTAAAAATGGGGATGGTGACGACGAGGAAGGCATTACGTTTGTGCCCAGTAGCACCAACGCCAAATTGTTGAAAATCCAGGAGGCGGAACAGATTGCCCAGCGCCGCAAACTGCAACTCCCTACCCCCCAGGTGACCCAAACGGAGCTAGACGAGATCATCAAACTGGGCCAAGCCAGCGAGACGGCCAGGGATTTAGTCAGCGATGGGCCCAATGCCGCTTCCAATTCCCTTCTTAATGAGTACCAATCCGTCCCCAAATTTACCGACGTCCGCACGCCTGCTACGGAAGATACTGTCATGGTGGAGGCCCGTAACTTGCGTCGTTTGGCCGCTAGCCAGACCCCTCTTCTGGGCCGGGATTCGGACGAGATGTCAGCTGAAGAGACCGGTACCGGCTATGACGGAATTCAGCCCCGCTCTTCGATTGTGCAAACGCCCAATCCACTGCTAACCCCTTTGCGAGCTGGTCACGCCAGCGTGGCGGCGGGCCGGACTTCCGTAAGCCAAGGAGACGCTACCCCGGGGGGGCAAACCCCTTACCGGGATGCCTTCACCATTAATCGTCACGACGGTGCTTCATCGGTTGCATCGACTCCCTACGGGGGCGGCGGAGCCACTCCGTCCCCCGCGGAACTCCGCCGTTCGGTGGCCTTGAGTCTACAGTCTCTCCCGGCCCCTAGAAATGAGTTCGATGTGGTGGTCCCCTCGGAACCTGATTCGGCCCCCGAAGGATATTCCACCGCCATGGCGGCCCCCTTAGGTGGGGAGGACGCGGCCGACCGGGACCGTCGGCTTCAGGAAGCCCAGGAACGGGAACACCAACGGAAAATGCGCCGTCGAACCCAAGTAGTTCAGCGGGGTCTGCCCCGTCCCTCCCGCCCCCCGGTCTTCGAGGCCGAACCCACCCCACGTGGCTCCCGAGTGACGTTTACGGCGGGTGCGGCCGAGGACCTCCCGGCGGACCTCTTGGGCGAAATTACGACCCTGGTGGCCGATGAAATGGCCCTACTGATCCATCACGATACGGTCAAGTACCCCATGGCCGGGGACCGCAAGCCCACGCCGGCCGAAATGGCGGCGGTTCATCTTCCTTCGTTTGCCGATGGCCAGCTAGAGGAAGCCCGCCAGCTTATCGATACCGAACTCGGTCGATTGGAATCCATCACAACCGACCGTACGAACCAGTTGCTGGAACGCATTGAAGCCGAATTGGCGGCCATGTCCGTCCGGACTTCCGCCGAAGAGGAAACTCTGGCCCACGCCCTGAAGCACATCTATGTGAACCCGGACGATTCATCCCAAACTCCTTCCTCCGACCCGATTGCACTTACCGCGGTCCCTGATCCCGAAAAGTGCCGTGCGCTCGCTACCCTATTCTGCGAACACCGCGAGCGGGCTAACAAAGCGACTCAACGGGGCCACAAGTTGGAGAAGAAACTGGGTATTGTATTGGGTGGCTACCAGATGCGTGCCCAGCAATTTTGGGACGCCATCGAAGGACTCACTGATGCTATTCAGCAGAACCGTATCGATCAGGTCTGTTTCGAAACCCTGGCCCAGAACGAATCGGCCATTGCTCTGCCCACTCGTCTCGAATCGGCCGAGCGCCTTCTACAACAAACTAAGCGGCACGCCGGTGATTTACAGGCCCGCTACAAGGAGCTCACGGAAATGCGGGAGGCTACTATGGCCCGAATTCAAGAACAGTTGGCGGCCCAGTAGATTTTCGTTTGGGTTGTTTTTTCCCCATGATTCATGTTTCAGTGGGGAATACATTATTGCGCCAGCGGTTGCAGTCACTCTGCGCACAGACCCTGGCACTCCTTCGTCCTGCAATCTGAGAAACGTCATTTTGCTATTTAGGGGTATTCTACGGCCAATGTTTATGTTTATGTTTATATAATAAATAAACATTGGTGGACTTGTATGCCGATATTAATTCATTGATATGTCTAGTCGATTGTCAACTGTCCGTTGGATCTATCACTGAAACATGATCAGTTTCAACCAGCTTTAGGGTATTTATATTGCTGATGCTCCCATAAGGACAATGGCCTTTGGATATTTATGATTGGCCACAGTCCCGGTGTGGGGAGCAAGAGATAATGAGGAGATTTTGGCGTCTTAAAATGATAGGTATTAAATGGCTTACACGGAGCTATCACGCCCTTTAAAGTTATACAAGGTTAAACCTAGCTGTAGAGAATGCCATTATTCTATTGTCGGTTTTGTTTATCCAAGCAAATAATGCAATGTGTCTTACAAATAACATTTTGGATCCTATGCGATTACGCAAAATCCACCACATGAAGTAAGCAAACGGAAGGTGTTAAGCTACGGTCTGGGTAACGAGTATATTAAGGTAATAGTTGGTAGATGCATTGGTGGATCTTGGCGTCGCCCAATCGCTTGTTACAGGCAGATGGTACCCCCCCCTAATACATAACACGGAAAAGCCGTTTTATCTAATTCAGTAAGCAATTGTAAAGCAAATGGTCCTAAAATAACCTATTTATTGTGATAATAATAATACGAAATGACTAAAAAAAGTTCAATAACCGATTCAAATATGTAAAACGGCCCTTCATAAACAGCTACAAGGTTTAGAAATAAACCGCTCCAGATAAGAAAGATCACACTTTCTTTCAAGAACTACCCTCTGCTGATTTTTTTAAAGTGCATTGCCCATTCTCGCCAATTTCGATAAGAGTTTAGGGGCCTAAATTAAAGCACTCTGAGTATCCCTGTCGGGTTCTTTTAAGTGCATTATAAAGTTTTACTGTGCTACTGACAGACAATGCCGATCTATTGATGGATATTTCATTGCGCAGAGCATGTGACGGAGTTTGACCTTTTTGAACCCGGGACATATTTACCAATATAACCCTTAGGTAATTGTATGTTTCTTGGTGTTATTTTAATGTAATTAAATAATATGCGTCATAGGTGAACCCCAATAAAAAGTGGTAAAAAAATGTTGCATGCCAATTGGGGTCAAATGGGATAGCATATAAATGGGTTATTAAATAGTAATACTATAAAGAAACCACCCAGAACTATGGGAGACGAGGGCTGGTAGTTTTGAAAACAACTAATAAGGGCACTGTCGGCCCTCCTAACCCAACCTAAATCCAGACTCAATGATTGTCCACCCTCATTAGGCCTTATAGTGCCATACTAAACCTCCCATAGTCACCCCCAGTACTATGGGACCATCATTTATTATATAACCCTTCTCCATCCAGCTCCAATGCTTTGCACAAAATACTCAATCTGCTGATTCAAAGACTCTTCCAGTTCCCATAAGAGTCTTCCAGATACAAAGCCATCTGGTCAGTCTATACCATAGTTTAGTAGTATCTCCCCTTGGGACCTCCCTCTGGAGCTGTCCCTGTATATATGTAACTAAGCCCCATCATGGACCAGTTCAATTCCTTAGCTTATTCATACCCCCCCAGTTTACCTCAATAAACTCTATATATACTTACTCCCCCTATATTGACTAATAAGTGTACCCACTGCATGTCCCTTACATATACCCGCACTTATCCTTTATTGGCTAGTACAGTACCCCATCCTAATGCTAGTAGCCTGCTTGGCTGAGTCTAAGCCCCACCTACCATTAAAAGCCTATCCCCAAGACTCTTGATGGACTAAGAGTGGTTAATTCAGGTGACAGGCACATCTGACCATTCTCTTAGTTGTTACACTAACTCTTTTGGCCAGGTAGGCTATTAAGTATGATGGGTGCCATATATATGGGGTTACCATATGCCTAATATACTGGAATTATCTTTTGCAGTTTTCAGCCAGGATTATAGCCAATGGCTGAGAAGGGTGTGTAGAATAGCTTCTTTGATGGTAGTGACCTAAACCTAAGTGCAGAGAGAACCTCTTTGGGTAGTTTTCCCTAACACAACTGAAGTGTTGTGTACCATTTGAGGAGTGGTTGGGGTATTATTTCCAGTCCCAAGGTATATATAATAAACCCAATGGCCAGGCTAGGTAGATGTTCTACCACCCCTTGGCCAGACTTCTGTCACTTCCCTCCTCCCCTCTTCCCCCCTTCAGCTATCTACATTTTATACTTTGCAGGTAATTTCATATATATTCATTGTGTGGTTTCTTATCATATATAACTAACCCTTACAAGTATAAACTACAGCACTTTGCCCTGCTTCCTGTAGTTAATTGCCCTACCACTAGTAATAGATGTTTTTCCAAATTTGGTGGATATAAAAAAATCTGCTTTACCTTTGCATCAAATATTGGTTCCTTATAATTTTCCTCCAGTCCCTTTTGGTTTTCGGGAGACTCCAATTTGTTTAACCAACCATCAGCTCCCCTGTTTCAGTACTGTTGTCTCACTATGCACAGACTCTTGATTAAACCCATTTCCCTCAGCGGCTTAGTCATCATGATGGCCACCTTTGCCATGCCGATTCAGGATATTACACACTTCCCATTGATGCCCTCGATCAGCCAGTTTTACACCACAATGGAAGGTTCCTAAAAATCATACCATTCAGCATGGGGCCTCCTAAGTACCCTCCTCGCTAAAAAGAACAACATGCCTCCAGTTCAATTCCAAGCCAGTGTGACCAGGCTGGTCGGAACCATGGAGCCCTATGCTAACCAACTGGGCCAAGCCGTTGAGGATATCCATCAAGTGGTCAACTCTAAAGTGGACCCAACTCGATGTTGGAGACGATGCCGGTATTTATCAAATATATGATCGGCTTGATGGCATGGGTCCCTTGGAACCTCAGGGTTTCAATGAATTGTCCCCGAATATCCAGATTTTTGAGGGGGCCTCGAGGTTCCTAAGTGCCATGAATCAAATAGCCATAGACGGATGGTCCCAATTAGCCCAGAAACTCCCAATGAGCTCTCGGGGTTTGCCTAAATTGGAGGTCAGCTTTCTTTCACCTAAACAAGCTATCATCTACTTCGCCGCAATGGAAAACACCCCGACCTCATCCCTGGCCTCACTCCCGTGCCGACAACAAGTCAATCTGACCATAGGCGGCATTGGCCGAGATAGGGACTATTATGAGAATGCTTGTTGGAAAATCGAACGAAACCCCGTCAATAGACTTGAGGCCCCCAGTAATCAGGCCGTCTGGAAGCTTATTAAAACAGCCGTCCGCGTCAACGACCTGATTGTGGCCAACTCCGCAATAATGGCCAAGTTAGCTATTCAATTGGAGGCTCAACTCAATAGGCGGAATAAATAGGCTGTTGGGAAGTTCAATAATTTTGTGTTTAGATGACTTCCAGTCATTTATAATAAAGTCGAAAAGTAAGTAAACAACAAACCAAAAACCAAGATTTATAAACACTTTGTAGGAGCAGGGGGCAGTTTACACCACCCGCGCGCTACTATTTTTTTCCCCAATGTACTTGCAAATTTCCACCCTTCTCCGACTCGTACCACTT
>JANBQC010000770.1:0-11273 GCA_027576995.1 Dimargaris cristalligena
TTTTTTTTTCGCCTGGATTATTTTCGAATAGCTTGGTGACTGTGAAGTCGCTAACTAAAGGAGGTAGCAGAGAGCGAACACCTGCCGCCTTTGGGGAAATGGCAGACCAGCTTCAATGGACAGCCCCCATCTTTCGTCGCTGGAGTTTAACCCTCACTGACCAGCTCTGGTGCTGCTACCCCATTGCCCCCCTCGGTTCGCATGTCTTCCTTCACCCGGTTGAGCCAAGTCGGCGTCCGCCGCTTCCATGCCGGCCTAGGGCTGCCCGCCCGACACCCATACCCTCCCCACCGTCTCTACCTCCAGATTCTTAATTCCTTTCCCAGTCAACGCGAAGCCCAGCACTTCCTCCAGCGCCTCACTGGCAAGCGACGGGGCACTCAGGCACCGTCCACCGCTCCTTCGCGTTTCCCCGAGTCCCCCTGGGTTGACTCTTTGCTCCGCCCCCCGGAGCGCTGGGTGGCCCTCGTGGTCGTACCCGTTGCTGGAGTACCCCCAGCCCAGCAAACCCAGGTGGCCCAAATGCTGGTTCACTTGCAGCAACTGGGTCTGTCCCCCGTGGTATTACTCCAGAATCCCCCCCTGCCGAAGGCCAGGCCTCCAGCTCCCGCTACTTCGACTACTCCAACCCTCCCCATTGCGTCTGAGACAGTGGCCCCTTCCGTCGCCCGCGCCCGCCAAGCCCTTTCCCAGGCCTGTTTCCAGTTCAGCGACGCCATTGACTCTATACCGGGGGGAAAGGCCCGCCCCGTCACGACCGATGTCTTTCGCCAAGGGACCTCCTCGTCCCAGCCCGAGGTGGACCTGGGCCCCATTATAACTGCGCTCCAGGCCCAGCGGATTCCGGTCATTGCCCCATTGGCCTTGGACCGCCAGCCCGGCGCCTTACGTCAGCTTGTTTTACCCACATCAGAGGCCTTGGTCCGGTTGGCCCGTACCATGGGTACTAGTGACCGATTCCGTATCCCACAGACCGAGCCTAGCCCGGGTCTGTTGGAATCGGCGGCACTTGGGAACGATCAGACTCAGACTCCGATACCGGCCCGCGCATGCAAAATTATTTACATCACGCCCGATGCCCGCTGGCTATCATCCGTTGTAGACGCCGCCGAGGGATCAACTAGTAACCTCAACTTTATTAACCTCCGCGATGAGTACCCGAGCCTCCGCTCCCGTCTAGTCAACGTGAGCCAGGGTAAAAATCAGTCTCCCGGGGCCGCTCGCTCCCATACCACTGCCAAACCAACGCATCTAGTAGCCAGCCCGACTGAGCCATCTCCACCCGTTTCTTCCCCACAGGCTGCCCAGGCCCGACTGGCCGTCGGGATACTGGATACCCTACAGGACTGTCTACAGGCTCTACCGGCCACGGCTTCGGCCATTATAGTCAGCCCCGATACGGTCAACCACTCCATCCAAAACTGGATCACCGATAAGCCCATTGCAGCAACAACGGCCCCGGGCCGGACCGATCCTTTCGATGATCTCGTCCAACCGGCTACCCCTATCGCCTCTACCTTTCCGCTGGCGGGCAATCGGGGTCGGTGGTCAAACTCTTTAACGTTAGACCAGCTGTCCTCTTCACCAGTGTCCCGATCTCCCCCAACGGTAGTCCTTCGGCATGGGTTTAGCGTAACCACCCATGCGTCGCTGGACACCGTCGATACCATCAAGCTACAGGCCCTACTCGAAAGCTCCTTCCGCCGAACCTTACAGGCGGAGGCCTACTGGAAACGTATCCGGCCTATCATTAGCACTATTATTGTGGTGGGGGATTACGAGGGGGCTGCCATTCTGACCCTCGAAGATGGGCAGCCGAGCCCCCCCGCCCCGGACTCCCCCCCCTCCCCTGCAAGGTTCCCTTATCTGGACAAATTTGCCATCTCTCCGCAGAGTCAGGGCATGGGGATCGCCGATATCCTCTGGAAGAACATGCAATTGTTTTACGGTGGGCAGCCATGGACATGGCGGAGCCGAAGTAACAATGGTGTTAATAAGTGGTATTTTAGCCACTCCGACGGGCACATCCGCCTTCCCAACAGCCACTGGGTTTGTTTTTGGAGTGGGCCCAGTGGCTGGCTACACATTGATGACTATATTCGCATCGCCCGCGCCGTCCCTGCATCCTTTGTATAATTCATACTGCCCTATTCGATAACACTGAACTAGATATTCAAATCCTTGGAGTGCTAGTGTAAGTATGGGCCAGCTAAGTTAACAATAGGACCAGGGGTAACATTAATGGTATATCATATATGGTTGTTCGGTTACATGATTATTATGGTATTGTATATTAAAGCTTTATTATTTCTAGAATATCGAACCGACCTAAGCCTTGAGGTGCGACTGGTACTTAATAGGATCACAGTGGGTGGTCGTATGTAGTGACAGAGACGCCCGAAAGGGGGTGGGGTGTACCCACCAACCCCGGCCAGACTGGTGCAGCCAAAAACGATAGAAAATCGCGGGTAATGTCCACTATATTAGGGGCATTGGTTTATATCCTTATCCAGTCAATGGACAAAGAGGAGGGAGGTGGGGTGTAGTGAAAGAAAATGAGTTATTTACAATTTGCTGTAGAATCCACTGCGCAGACGAATCACCTCACCGGTAACCTTGTCGTCCACAAAGAAGTCGGGTATCAGTTCATGCTGGGGCACGGAGGGATCGACTTGGTATTTAGCTAAATCGGTGACGCCCAATTCGCGCAGCAAAATCTCATCGATGCAGAACTGGCCGGTGAAGGAGCGGGACGGACGGGTAAGGATGTGGTGGGCGGAGTCGGCCATGATCTCCGGGGTGCGGGCCTTTGATGTTTGCTCGCTGATACCCCCGAGCATTTTCATGGCGGCAGTTTCGATTACGGTGAAGGGCCAGAGGGCATTGACCGCAATACCGTAGGAACGGAATTCCTCGGCCATACCCAGGACGCACATGGACATGCCGAACTTGGCCATGGTGTACGCGACGTGGTTCTGGAACCAGCGGGGTTCCATGGAGAGGGGCGGGGAAAGGTTCAGAATGTGGGGATTGGTGGCCTTGCGCAGGTGGGGCAGGGCCAGTTTGGACACCAGCCAGGTACCGCGGGCATTGATCTGGTTCATCAAATCGTACTCCTTGGCGCTGGTTTGGGCGGTGTTGGTGAGGCGGATGGCCGACGCATTATTAATCAAAATGTCGATGCCCCCGAACTTGGCGATGGCTTGGTTAATGGCGTTCTGGACCTGGGCTTCGTCGCGAATGTCGCAGACCACCGGGAGGGCCTTGCCGCCGGCTTTTTCGATTTCATCGGCTGCAGTGTAAATGGTACCGGGCAGCTGGCGGGGTGTACCGGATTAAGTTAGAGGTGGTCATAATGAGTAAAGTTAGTAATACGGAATGATGTAATTAGAAGGATACTCAACAAAACATGCATATGGAGGGGGGGATGTAGTGTGGATCCGATGTAGTCGATTTTATTATGATTAAGGCATACCTTGGGGTGGGGGGTGGCGGTTTTGGCGGCCACTACAACATTGGCACCATCACGGGCGGCGCGGAGGGCGATGGCTTTACCGATACCGCTAATACCGTATGGTATGGCATTGATGGGTCAGTCCAAAGATAATAAGAAAGTGCGGTGGTTAAGTACAGCGTCGTTCAGCACCGTTTATTAGACGGACAAAGGCCAACAAATGGTTAAGTATCTGGAGTGTGCGACCGAAAAAGACTTCAACGGCTCGCGAGAAAGAGACCTACCGAGAAGCACCGCTAATAAAAAGGGTCTTGCCGGCCAAGGACATGGTGAAAAGGGGTTCGAATGAGGTTGGGTTGGGTTGAGTTGAGTCGGGTGAAAGGACGAAGAGCAGGGGAGATGAAACTGCCGGGTAGAGAAGCAATGGGGAGCACACTACTAAACTCAGTGGGTTTCATAAGAGGTGGGTTTTATACAGAAAGGACCTGGAGGCAGTAAGTGTATGGGACTTGGTCCAAAACCGGCAGCTGATAATATAAAGGGCCAGTCGAGTTCCCGGCCCCGAGGCCCGTGGTGCGTGTGACTGGGAAGTGGGTGGGTCTCCTCCCGCTTATTTGCCCATACAATATCCCTCATGCTATTTGTGGTTTGCACATGAAATTCCGCCTGGTGAAATTATATAGCTCTGGTTTGCACTTGCTTACCTAGAACAACTACTACACCACTCCGACAGCCACGCGTCATTAAGCTGTTATACTCGGTTACTGGTCACGTGGATGGAATACCTCCCCCATCGGACCCACTGGGATATGGACGATCCAGGCCACATCCTCCGGTACCGCCGACCGTCGGAGGAACCGCATTGCCCGTCCACCCTTTCATTCTACACTATGGCTCACCCACCTTTAGGGGTCCGTAGCCGCTTTATTTAGATTCGCACATTCCCCCCTGCTTTTTTTTTGTCCCCCTCCCGTCAACCTCGATTATGTTGCCCGCCTCGACTCTGCTTCGGCTGAATCCCCGGCACTTCGCTGCTGTGGGCCGCCTAGTCCGAACCAATGCCCCAATCCCGACCGTTCTATTCCCCCGGATCGCCCAACGCCCGACTGCTGCCACAGCCTCCTCCATTAATGGCCTCTTCTACTCTTCCAAGGTGTCCGTTCCCAAAGTTGAAGTCCCCCAGCCCAATCAACTAGCCAAACACGAGGCTACTATCGCCGGTATACTTCGGGTTCTTGGTTCGACCAACCGCCGTACTCTAACTCCCGCCGAGCTCCACCAGGCCCGGCTGTTCCTCAACTATGCGCACAGCAAGGATATCGTCATTTACCAAAAAGACGGCAAAAAATTCACCCAAATCGCCACTATTGCTCTGGTGGTTCAGCTGCTCTTTTGGCTGAACTTGGCCCACCTGGCCTACCTTAATATGCGCGTCGAAAAGCCCAGGGATGACCCGGTCACCCCCGCCGATGCGGCCTCCGCTACAGCTACGGCTACGGATACGACCACGACTACAGACGAGCCCCTAGAATTCGTGCTAGCCCCACATTCCCAGCGCCTTGGTGTAGCCGCCTCCTTCTTCGTCGTGGGTAGCGTGATTTCCGCCATGATTTACCTATATTCATCCACCCTGGTGACGCGGGTTACCTTGCGCAAGGGATCCCAGGCCCTGCGGATTCGGACCGCCCGGTTATTCCAACCCTCCGAACGGGAATACCCCCTACTGGCCACCACCTCCGTGGGCCGCCTGTGTGGCCAGGACGGCAGTATGCTGGCGGAGAATGGGTCGAATCACTATTACCTGCGTTGCCATGGTCGTGGTATCGGATATCAGCTGGACCGGCGGGCAGAATTTTTGGAGCCCCGGGTCTGGAATACCCTCTTTTTCCGTCAACCACCGAAATAAGGTTGGACGGTGGGGGTTGGTTACTTGATATAACCATTCACTCTCTGACCTAATAATTTAACCAAAAATAAATTTAGAGTATATTTATTTTTCCAAATCAGACAGTGAAAAAAAAATGAATGCAAATGTACGGGGATAACAGAGACCTGGATTCTGGAACTACTGAGATTCCTGGGCCAGTTAAAGTAGGTAAAATAAACATACTACCATGATTTAAAGCCCGAGAACTCGTAAGTATTACCCTGTTAATGTAATTTCAATAAAACTATAGACCTGGGGAGAGGGGGTGGGCAGCTAATTGCCCGTTCTAACTAAACAATATCTATTGGCGGAGGTCAGCCAAACGGATAGCAACCGCATT
The DNA here is from genome assembly GCA_027576995.1 of Dimargaris cristalligena. NCBI lineage: Eukaryota > Fungi > Kickxellomycota > Dimargaritomycetes > Dimargaritales > Dimargaritaceae > Dimargaris > Dimargaris cristalligena. Next base: position 5,722 of record JANBQC010000770.1, read on the forward strand.
ACGGTGAGCCTCCAGCTCTTCAACCTCAGCCAGATCCATGACGGTATCCCCGATCCGACGCAGCCCATCGGCCGTCAGAGTCTGCGCAGTGATGTGCTTGAGGAAAGTATCGGTGTTCACCCCAGAGTACATGCGGGAATAGCCGTAGGTGGGTAGGGTATGGTTGGTACCGGACGCATAGTCGCCGCAACTCTCGGGGGAGTACGGGCCCACAAAGACGGAACCGGCGTTATCAATGTCGGGTAAGAGGATCTCCGGGTCGTCAATGTGGAGGATCAGGTGCTCGGGCGCGTAGGCGTTGGAGAATTGGATGGCGGCCGCCCGGTCGGCCACTGCGAGCGAGTAACTCTTGGGGATGGACTGACGCACCACTGCGACACGGGGTAAACGGAGGGCCTGTTGGTGAATCTGGGCTTCGATGGCCGCCACCTGGGCGGGGGTCATGTCCACCGTGACTAGCACCACCTGACTGTCGGGGCCGTGTTCAGCCTGGGACAGGAGATCCGAGGCCACGTAGGCCGGGTTACAGTTGGCATCCGCAATGACCAGCAGTTCGGAGGGTCCCGCGGGCATATCAATTGCCACCATGGCTGAATGGTCGTTCTGGACCTGCATTTTGGCCGCCGTCACGAACTGATTACCAGGCCCGCAGATCTTATCCACCTTGGGCACCGATTCCGTACCGTAGGCCATGGCGGCCACCGCCTGGGCTCCCCCGGCCATGACAATGGTGGAGGCCCCCACTTTCTGGGCGGCGTACACCACCTCGGGGACAATCGTGCCGTTGGGGCGGGGTGGGGTGGCCAGGACGATTTGGCGGCACCCGGCCACTTGGGCGGGCACGCCTAACATGAGGGCCGACGAGGGTAAGACCGCCGTACCCCCCGGGACGTAGAGCCCGACCCGTTCAATAGGCCGGCTGAAGCGGGAACACACCACACCGGGCATCGTTTCCACTTCAAGGGGGCCCGTTGGGAGCTGGGCCTCGTGGAATTTCCGGATGTTATCGTACGCTTGGTCAATAGCCCGCCGCACCTTGGCGGACATACCGGTTAGGAGGTGGTTGGGGAATGGTGCCCGGAGCACCGTTTCGGTTTGCTGGACCCGGTCGAATTTCTCCGTAAAGAAACGCAGCGCCGCATCCCCTTCCGTCCGCACCCGCTTCAGAATGGGGTCAACGGTCGCGGAGATGGTCTCGGACCGGATGATGGGGCGTTGGAGTAGCTGTTGGTACTGCTGGATGTCTACCTGATCCAGGCTGTAGGCCTGCATGCGGATTTGGTCCGAATCGGCCGCTGGGGTTGGTACCGGAGCCGGAGCTGGGGCAGAGACAGGGGTGGGTTCGGCGGCAGGTGTGGCTACATTAGCCCACTGCGGCTTAGCGTTACCGGGGCGCCGGGTTACCTTCAGGGCGCGTGTATCCAGGTGTTTGGTGACATCCGCCAGACTTACTCCCTGGGCGACACAATTAGCCAGGGTAAAGTAGAGCAGATCGGCGGTTTCCCAAGCCACTTCCTCTGGGGTCCTCGCCGTACACACCTCATCCGCCTCCTCCATGATCTTCGCGCGCAGGAGGTTGGCATCGTTGAACAGGCGTTGGGTATAGGATCCCGGAACGGCGGTAGCCCGCCGGGACTCGAGCGTGTCCATTAGATGGCCCAACCCCGCACTGTTTCCGAAACAGCTGGGGCGGTTCAGATGGCAGAAACCCGGACCGGTTTGGCGGACGGTGAACTCGAGGGCATCCGAGTCGCAGTCCAGATTAATAGCGAGCAGGGCCTGGGTGGCCCCGGACGATTCGCCCTTATACCACAAGCCGCGCTTGCGGGATTGGTACACGCCCGAACGAGTCCGTAGGGCCTCGGACAGACTGTGGGTGGAGGTGTACACCAGACCCAGATTACAGTGCTGTTCATCCACAACCACCGTGGGGACTAGATTATCGGCGCGATCGGAGTGGCTGGTCATGAGCATGGCATCGGCGACATTAATCACGCCCTCGGGGGCGGGGTACACGGTGGTCAGCGCTGTTGTGGGCAGGAGCACGTCAATGTCATGTTGCGCGATGGTACGTAATACCGACATATCTACCTTAGCCGAGTTGAATTCCACGCCCAGGCGCGTGGGGTGCTGGTGCTGGCTCTGGGTAGATTTAGCCACCAGCTGTTCGCGGATTTCCAAAATCAAAGGCAACAACGCCTGGTCGTGGGCCGGGTGGGACCCACCAATGTGCAGAATGATCGAGTCGGTGACCTGGACCAGCTGGGTGAGGAACTGGTCGGTAAAGAAGCGGGTCAATACCGACCCATTTTCAATGGTGAGGCGGACCACCCGCCGTTCCGGGGCAATGGTGCGCAGGGCTTCCATATCTACTTGGCTCCATACGGGGGGCTCGGTGGCCGCTCCTAAATTGGTCACGAGCCGGGCTACGCCGGCGTTCAGTAGCTCCACTTCCGTCTCGGGGCTCCAAGGGGTGGGGGCCTGGCAATGGACCCAAACTTGCCCGCGGCGGTTGGTGTGGATACCCTGTTTAAGGGCCGTGAGTACGGTCGACTTATCGGTAGCGGTCAGTAGAAGGGTGTTGAGACTGGCTAGGGATCGCACCATGTCGGGGAGTTCGCCGCCGTCCTGGCTCAGGGAGATGGTGGGAATGAACATGGTGGCTATATTGGGTATGTCCTAGAGTGTATTGGTAGCGAAAAAACAAGGGAGGTTCAATGTAATATGGTATGGAGGGTGGTAGATATAGTAGAGATATGGATATATATATATAAACGCAGGTAGTAGAAGCTAGTGAAGCGACCAACGGTTTTATGACTCCTCCAGCCTGGACTATTAATAAATGTGTAATAATAAGGTTGGATTTAATGGTCGCCCGTTTTTTTCCACCTGGTATTAGAGATAAACCCAGTTGGCCATCCGTTGATATCTGGGCCTAAGGTGAGTCACACCAGCCACATAGCATCCAGCTCCCACATGCATGGCTTAATTAGGAGCAGTAGTAGGCCGCGAGGTTGCACGTGATTTATTGGAGAGCACTGGGCTGGGGGGTCTGCAATACCATACAGCGCATTGTATATGTATAGAGTAGGGAACTCCATTCGCCCATACACTACGGTAGCCGACTGGTAACTGGGAGAGAGAAATCAAGGGTTTATTATTCCGACCTTCCTTTTTATGGGGCAAATCGGTGAACGACACCACACATAGGGCCTAATAATGCCGGGCTATGGTTTCCAATAGGGGAAGGGAATGGCTGCAGCATAAGAGAGAGAGTCGGTGTACTCGTCAGCACTCCAGCCTTAAACTACGATGCAGCAAACTATTAAATGGTACGATGAGGAGGACAGGCAACAGTCCTGTTTCCGAGGAGGAGCAGAAGGGGCCAACCCCCCTCCTCCTCCCTTCTGTGCAGTGTGGGCTGTGTGACCCCAACGCCAGATGTACCATCTTCTCTCTCCCTTCTACTTTGCCAAGTCAGGCGGGGACCCGAACATGTTCCTTGTCCCACTTCGGGGCTACTTTTCCTGTGCCGTAGTCACTCACCCATAACCCAGTGCCAGAAGCATCGCTTTCCTTCAGCTGTCTACCTCCTGCTTAACTTAAGCTATTAGTGTCGGTGTGCTACTTGTCGTTGTTGCTTCCATTGACTGCTCATTCTTCTCAATTTAGTTCTCGAACACATACATACATAGAGACATACACTGTTTGTCCGTCTTCCAATTGACCCCCCCCGTTTCTTCCCCCCTTACACATTCCTCCCCATGGACACCGACGGCGCCTCCAACAACGAACTCCTCTTGGCCGCCTGCAAGCAAGACCAGGATGACATGCTCAACGATGTCCTCGGTCAGCCCAGCACGTTTGCCATCAATTGCACCGATGCCATGGGCAACACCCCCCTCCATTACGCCGCGCAGTGCGGTAGTCTCGACTGCCTTAAAATTCTGCTAACTCACCCCAACACCACGGGCCTGGACGTCAACCCCCGCAACCGCATCGAAGGGGATACGCCAATGCACAAGGCCGTGATTTACGCCGATGACCCAGCCGTCGCCTTCGATATGGTCAAATTGCTGCTCGATGCCGGAGCGGACCCGAACGCCCGTAATAAACTAAGCCAGAAACCCGTGCAGCTCGTACCCCCCGGGTTCCGGGAAATGAAGGATTGGCTGGAAAAAGCCGAGCTGGCCACCCAGATTGATATGAGCGAAGTGGCCGTGGATGACGATAGTAGTTCGGACGGTGAAATCAGCGACTAGCTCGGATTTGACCCCCCCACCCTACCCCATCACCCACAGGCATGCACTTATTGTAATGAATCTTGGCATCAATATGCGCCATTCCATCATCCCCCCGACAATGAACCAGCAGTGGGACTTTCCAACACATGGTTGCTGAATAATGGGCATATTCCATAGTGCCTTACCCTTCCCGATTCCTTACCGCTACTACCTAATCAAACTTCGTCTATTCTGTCCTATCCTAAGAGTTAGAGAGAATTCCCTACTATCATTTATCTCCAATCACCCAATGCCCACTACACCTGTAAATCCGTTATTACTATGTACAATTCAACTGGTAGAAACTGTGCCTTCTGTGCCTCTTGTCTGAATGATATAATGGTAATCTTCCTATTCTGCGGTGGCTATTCGCATACTAGACTTTGGTTTAATCCGGTGATTCAGATGTTGATATATAATTTATGTATATCGACATGTGTACCATCCATCTTTTATGCAGCCGTGCTTTCACTAGACCCGAATAAAGCTAGTTATAACCAACCCTTGTTGAATGGCCTAATATTAAATACTTACAATATGTCGGTTCGGTAGCTCACGGTGGCAAACCGTATATCGTTAAGTATACCAAGGTTTATACAACGAATACCCACAAATAGTTGGCCCAGCTACGGTGTTTGGAGGTATCCGATCCCGACTTAAGCTGTTTGCAGCTATTAATTCTTATAACGCCGAGCTTTTAAAATAAAATCCGAGCAGATATCTCTACAGTCTACTGGAGACCTACGATATCACATGTTTTAGTTGTTGACGAATCACGTGTTCTGATACTGTCAAATTAAGCCTATAGTATATACAGCAAACCAATAATACCTAGACAACAGTTAACATGCCGCAAATTTCTCAATCGAAAGAGATATAGCAACTAGAAAACAAAAAAATATGTAAACAGGCATAAAGGGGTACACGTTAGCAGAAAATAAATATACGGATTGCCCCATTCAGGACATACCGGCGTCCTAAAATGGTTAAATACATACAATTTGATTTACCAATCGGATTCTCGTCCATCCCCTCTCCCGCACATCTTTTACAAAATAGGTCCTATTCCACGCCTTCATCAATGACAATCAGGATCAACAAAAAGTAATGCCGTTGGCAGGAATCGAACCTGCGTCGGCGCGGCCACAACGCGATGTACTGCCACTATACTACAACGGCTCATTATAATGTTTGTTGTGGTGTGGCAGAGTGACTAATATAATAATAGGCGAGAATGCCTTATTATCAAAAGATATAGTAAAATCGGAC
>JANBQC010000771.1:0-11265 GCA_027576995.1 Dimargaris cristalligena
TAAATGGCAACGGCCGACCACATAGTCGGCTGGAAAACGTAATTATTATAGTGGCGTAACCGATTCCCATCCCCGTATGTGAAGGGCCGAGTCTGACTATAGGACAAAATACCCCATTTGCTATCGAGGGTAATACAGGCAAATAAGATATGGGTGAACTTCAACCCAACTGTATAAGATTTGACACAATATATGTATGGGAGAATAACTTATGACCAGTAATATTTACCTCATCAAATGGATTTATTGTTATACAGCCTAGATGAGTTTCTGTCATATCGCCTGGCTATTTTTGTATTGTATTCCGAATAGTTGAACAATTGTCGATTTATTTAGTAGCAAGGTACCTGTAATGGGCAAAGAAGGAGGAGCCCAGTAGTAGCAATCAATTGAATGCTAGTAATACCGTGTGGTGGTTGGCATATTTAATGAATACTACTTGAATCGATGTGTGGGGGGGCATCTCATAACTTTAATGCGACAGTTCTTGGGCGTAAATAATACTTATTAGTATTTTCGATAGGGATAACCCCCCCCCTCCGTTGAAATCATAGGTTAAGTCCCTGTGGCCATTTATTGATTATTGTTGGCGACTACTGTATTTGTATATGGTAAAGGGTTGCTGCTATAGTGAGCACTGGCAAGTCAACCATTTAGTATCATTCTTCTAGTTAACCCTATTGACACTGTTGGAATTGGTTCTCCCCTATTGGGTAAAAGTCACATGACTTTTCCAGTGCTAACATAAAAATTCTACTAGTATAGTATGTATGTGTGGTGTGTATGGATCAAGGATGGCGGTGATGGGTGGAAAATTGAATGGGACTTAAATCCTTACGCTTTACCAAAAAATGTATAGAATATATACTATAAATGATAAATGGTAAAAAAAAAAGCAAAAAATAATCGGTGTCGTCCAGCTAGTAGCAAACCACCCGACTTAAGCCAGTTTGCCCTATTTCCTTTCACTGAACTGATTCGCTTACTCTACGCCTGACTTTTATTTCTTGATTGGTTTTATCTTCGACACTATATTTGACCCTTTAAGTGGGATTCGTAGATTCTGAAATATGGTAAGTTTCCGCGGGCTATTGCATTGCTAGAGTAGGCCGAGAAAGCGGGGCATTCGCTGACCTCCATGGCCTCATTTCGTATATAACCCACCAATTTGTAACCCAACGTTGCTAACAACCTTATCCCTCCCGCATTGGCTCTTATGCTTCCCCACTCCCCGATACTGCATTCCCCACCTCACAGTCCAAGGCTTTTGATCGTTCCAAGCGCACCAGGGCCTTTGACACACCAGCCGGGCCCCCAAAGAAGGCCCGCAATGGTCCGGAGGGTATGTCTAATAAAGAGTCTCGCAAGGCCGTGTTGACCCTCAAAAAGAAAAGCCGGACAACCCTGGTCGACGCCGAAGGGAACTCGATTTATGACCAAAAGGCCGTCCAGCTATCGCGCGTGGATAAAACAACCGTCCAGGAAGGCGGCCTTATTCTAGCTACCGTATGGGATCTCGATGGTTCTGACCTAGTTATGGATCTGCCCAATGGTCTCGTCGGGCGCGTTCCGGCCAAGGAACTGCCCGACGGCCTCCTCGATTTAGTCGAAACCTACACCAGACGAGGCGTGCCGTTCCAAGAGGCGTTGTTTGCCTTTTTGCGCCCCCTGCGGCATTACATGTGCCGCGTTACCAAGGGCGCCAAGAAATTCTTCTCCCGCGCGCCTCCGGCCAAGTGGGGGTCGAACGTGAATGTTCGGTCTACTAACGAGCCCGTGGTATTTCTTACCATGAAATTAGGCGATGTGAACCAAGACTTGACCATGGCCCATTTGACGTCGGGCATTCCCGTCTGGGGCGTGATCAAGTCTGTCGATGACGAGGAGTATAGCGTGGACCTGGGCCTAGATCAGCTCGGGACCTTGCGCTTCCAGGAGGCCAAATCCATTCCGGCGCCCAACCTACCGACATTCTCATCCGCGGCGGAGTCCTCGCCGGCCTTGCTACCCGTAGGCATGCCGGTCCAGCTTGTGGTCAAGCACGCTCTTCCGGAGCGCCAGATGCTCATCCTCGGGGCTCCACCAACCCCGGACACTCCCGTCTGCATACCCGCCCGCCCCGATTTGCATATCCAGGGCCTCCAGCCCGGGGCCGTCGTCAAGGCCCAAATTACCCGCACCCTACCCGATGGTCTGATGTGCAGCGTGTTCGGCCTGTTCCCCGCTATCATTTACTGGGCCGATATTGCGGTCCGGGAGCGTTGTGACAATGACTTTGTGGAACTGACCTTCCAAGTGGGCCAAGAAATTACGGCGGCCGTTTTCTACCGCCGGCTGACCACCAACGGCAACGACTTGTATTTATCGATGCTATCCCAATTCGTGACCGGCGAAACTCCCCCACATCTCCAGTGTATACCAAACGAAGATGCAAAGACCAACTTGCCGACCCAACTGCAATTCTATGCTTTGCAGCCCAAGTATGTCATTGGTACGGTCCAACGGATTCCCAATGGCTTCGGACTTCTTTACGGCACCAGCCCCCATTACCCCGGCGCTATTTGTTCCTTTGCCATCGGCCCCGAAGTACCCCGCCCGGCCCAGAATCTGCCCTTTGTCGACTGGGTCGAACGCGGCAGCCAGTGGATGGGGGTTCCCGTTTTTACCGACGCCTACAGCGGCATGGTACATATTCAAATATTGCACCGCGCCACGCCGAACCATTTGCAGGCCTCGGCCGCTAACTTACCCCCCTTCCAAATCCCCACGCTGTTCAATTCAAACCGGTTGGCAAAAGTACTCCGCCAATACTACAGGTTAGATAGACTCTACCAATCCGATCACGACAAGGCAAGTTTCCCCCCGGTCAGCATCGGCCGGTTTTCCGCCTATTTCGCCCAATTGTTGACCACGGTCAGCTGCGCTAAACCCAACCCAGACGCAGCCTCGGACTCGGACTCAAACCAACACCATCTGAGCTACGTGACCGAAGTTCCGCTCCAAATGGCCGTGGGCGATCAAATCCCGGTCAAGGTGGTGCAGCGCACCCCCTGGCATGGCTTGGTCGTCGAAGCCAGTTCATCTACCCATCCCTGGGTTCGTGCCCGCTTCTACCTTGCGGCCCCCCACGTTGTGCATGCCAGCCGTTCCGATACCCTGTTACCCGGTGACCAGACCCTCGTCTGGGTGTGGAAATTGAACCTGGCGACCTCCCAGCGCGATGGGTTGGACATCAATCCTTCGGAAATCACAGCCTTGCAGATAATGCCCGTGATTGTGACCCAGCACTCCGAGTTGTTTGGATCCCTGGAAACCAATGGCGCTTCTTCCCCCACCGAGGTACCCCGCACTGTATCATCCTACTCCCCCGGCCAGTCCGTCGTCGGTCTGGTCACCGATGTCAGCACCGAAGGAGTCCGAGTGACCTTGGCTAATGAAATTATTGGGTTTGCCCCGCTCGACAACCTGCCCAAAGGGTCCGGCGATTCGGCTCTAGAATCCCAGGGGAGCACTAAGGTGGGAGGAAAGTCAGGTGGCAAAGCCATCCCCGTTGTCCCTTCCAATTATCCGATCGGTTACGTGGTTCGGGGCCGTGTGGTCAGCCACGAAGCAGATCAGAATCAGGTGATCCTCTCCCTCGAGCGGCCCACCGCCACCCCTGTCACTACCACTATCGCCGGGGCTTCGGCGTTCCGTTCCACTCCCGTCCAAGCCCCTCTAGACCCGGCCGTTTATCCCCCGAACAAGCTCGTCTCGGCCGTCGTGACCGGCCTGACCGCGGAAGGGTTCCATGTGGCGATCGGGCCTGAATGTACCCCCGGTTGGCTTCCCAAATCCCTCGTGTCCCACACCATTGACCCGGCCCGGTCCATCGTGTGCGACCTCATCCAATTGGGGCATACTTTTGCGGAGTGCGTCCAGTGTGGTCTCACCCCCCTCCGGGACGCCGTGGTTCTCACAACCAACCCCCTATTTATTAACCTGGCTCGGCGGTCAGCCGATTTGCCATCGGCGGCCGAGTTAAAGGAGGGGCCCTTTTACGTGGGGGTGGTGGCTGAAATTAAGGACGATCACCTCGTGGTGCGGGGGGCCAACCCTGCTTCGACCATCAGTATTGCCCGGGCCAATATTGCCACGATCCCTGCCAGCGAGACCAGCTGCGAATTGAGCAGATTCTTCCAATTAAATCAGAGCATTATCTTTACCGGCAAGTCTCAAACGGGCTCGTCCGACCACATCATTGAGCCGGTTGTGCCGCTCGTGGCTACTGGCGAAGGCAACACCGCCACCACCACCTCCGATCCCCTACTGAGGAGCCTGAAGGCCCACTCGTACGGTCTTACTCTCGCGCGGGCCCTCGATTCGAACCAAGAGACCCGCCGGGCCCATGTTCACTTGGTGGGCCAGGTCATTTTGACCCGAGTCATATCCCAGGTGGGTTCCGCCCTTGTGCTGAGCCCCGACCGGTCCAGCGAAGATGGCCAAGTTTATCTAGGCCCGAAAGAATGGGTGGTGTCGGCGATATCCCAAAAGGTATTCCGTCCCCGAACGCTCTTAACCGCGCGTATTCGGTTCATTGATCCGGTCGAGCGTAGGGTATTGGTGGATATATCCAAAGAGAGTACCAAAACCGACGGGGGGGCCACGTACTTCCACCAATTATGGGAAAAGTCCGAGACGCAGCGCCTCTGGGAGCCCACACCAAAGCAGAAGCAGAAGCAGCCGCAGCAGCAAAAGAATCCGATCGATGAGCAGCTCCACCGCCTGTTCGAGAACCAACAGACGACCCGGGCCGTCATTCGCTATGTGGACCGGTCGAGTCGCCTCCTGGTGGTATCGTTGTTGGGGGGTTTGGGCTCGGGTTTAGAAGCCCGGTCCGTGTATGTGCCCATGCATGATTTCAACCGGTACGCGCCCCCGGAGTTGCTCAAGTTCACGATTGGGCACCCCGTCACCATTAAAATCGTAGCCGTGCCGTCGAAGTCCCGACCCGTCAATTACCGTTTCGTCGGTCAATTAGAGGCTAATTCGGTGGCGGTGGCCTTGGGCCAGGCGAGCGGCGAACAACCCCTGCCCGAACCCTCGGTTTCGCAAACGGATCAGATGGTGGGTATGCCAGAGCCGAAGGCCCCAACCCCGGCGGACAAGCAGCCAAAAGCAAAGACTCCAACCCCGGCCGACAAGCAAGAAGCGAAGGCCTCGACCGCGGCGGACCCAGCCCCAGCCTCTTCAGCTACTATTCCCCAGGGACCCCCTTCTGCCCTACCTGATTTACAGGAGGCGGATCTAGTCATTGGCCAGATCTACCAAGTGACGGTGAACGTCATGGAACGTAAACAGTTGACCGTGTCCATTGGCCCGTTCGTGCGGGGTGTGATCATGGCCTACCATACCACCGATCTGTTACACAACTTGCCCCAAACGATGCCTGAGCAAATCGCCCAGGCCGCCGCCAACTCGGCCTTGGCCTCCGCGGCCTCTCCTTCGGAGGGCCCCGGCACTTACGGTACGGGGGCCTCTGGTCCGACCACGACCGTGGCGCCCCACCTCAAATCCCCCCTGCGCGATTTCAAACCCAAAACGGTGATTTCCGCTAAACTCATGGGGGTTTTCGATAACCACCGGAATCAGAATTCTTTGGCGATTAGCCACCGCGACGGAGCGGGTCGACGAACTATCTACAACTTCTCTATTCGCCCCTCCGACTTGGCCGACTCGACCGCCCCAGCGGCGGTGCCCTCCTCCGTCGGGGATATCACCTCGCAAAAGGTTGGTGATTTAGTCGTTGGTATGGTTTCCACCGATGCCGATTTGAACGTCGAGTTCGGACCCGGTAACCAGGTGAATCTGACCAACTACCGCTTCGATAGTCTGGGCGCGATTCAGATTCCAGTTGATACTGCTGATGCATCGGCCGCTGCTGCTGCTCCGAGTGATACTAAGACCAAGGGCAAGGCCGGCGGAGGAAAAGGTAAGAACACCATGGTGCTGGGGTCCAACGTCGTTTGTTTAGTGCGGGATCTGGTTCCCGTGAACGTCCCCAAGTGTAACCGCCGTACCGCTAGGAAGAGTGCCCCCAAGCCTGCGGACTCGGGAGTGGTGGCACTGGACGTCAGCGACGACGATGCCGCAGCGGTGGAGGAGGAGCCTGTCGACCCCCGTTTGGTGCCGGACTACGCCCCGGCCTTCACCCAGGGTAATCTCGTCTCCCCCTTCCTGACCCGCGTCCCCGCCGGTGTTCATCTGGAGGGCCTGATCGTCGCCAAGAATCTGCTCAGTCTGGCGATCCAACTCAAAGGACCCGCCGCCCGGGAATACGGTGTGGAAGGCCAGATTGTCAGTGTGCACAGCACCGAAAGCCGTAGCAACATCGAAGCCTCGCCTTTCCGAACCCTGTATGTGCGCAACATGTTGGAAGTCGTTACCTTCACCAGTGCGGTGGATCCCCAATTGTGTGAGGTATCCACGCGTCCCTCCCGCCTGGCCTCTGCCGACGGTAAAGCGAACGATTTCCCTACTGATGGGGCATCCGACATGGCCGAGGGAACTTTGGCGTACGGCTACGTCCTGGATACCACGGCTCACTATATCTACATTGCCCTGAGTCCGCAGATCCAGGCCCGATTCGCCATTGCGGATTCCAGCGAGCCCCGCCATTATAACGCCAAATTCTACCGCCGCGGCTGTGTGGTGGCCGTTCTGACCGGTCCCCGCCTGGGATCTAGCCTAACCTACCAGGTCAACGAACTACGCCGGGTCGAGATATTCTCCGATTTCATCAAGAATGGCTTTGTGCTCCACGGTGAGGTGAGCAAGATCGACCGGGAAGCCAGCCCCAACACTGACGGTACCGACCAGGACGCCGCTACGGAAGGCACGATCACCGATGTACATATTCGCTTCCACCACTCTGTCATGAAAGGTGTGAGTCCGGTTCAGAAATACCCCATCGGGGGGAAATCTACCGCTGGCAAACGCCAGGTTCTCAAACCGGGTATGTTCGTGCGGGCCCGTATCGAGGCCCGGGAGACTAAGCCGCATAAACGGTTGATCGTTAGCATCATGTCTACCCACTCCAAGCCGCTGAACCATAGGTTCCTGTTCGAACAAAACCGGGAGACTGCGGCAGCGAAGCCGGCCGCCACCGCCGCCGGAACGAAGACCTCGAAGGTCATCAGTAAGCCCCGGTCGGATAAGAACGACGCCAGTAGTGACAATGAGGATGAGGTGGCGAAGGCTACCCCAACTCCTGTTGCCAGTGCGAAGTCTGCCCCGGTCCGTCCCGCGGCCCCCATCCGGAATGTGCCCACCGTGGTCAAAACAAAGCCCCTATCCGTTAAGAACGGTTTCACGTGGAGTGATGCCGAGTCTTCGGACGATGAAATGGCCGACGCCCACCAATCCGCCGAGGAGCAATCGGAAGACGGGGCTACTGAAGCCAGCGATAACGACGACGATGACGATGGCGAGGCTGGGGATACGGCTATGGCCTGTGCCAGTCCCCCCAGAGCCACTTTCATGGATGAGGATGCTAGCGAGACTGATTCGGACAGTGAGGAGGCCGAAGTCGAGGTCGCCGCCTCGCAGCCGGCGTCTGTTTCCACGGCCACCGCCGCTAACGACGACCTTCCGGTTCCGGATATCACGGCCGAGTTAGATGGTAAAGCTCCGGCCGTCTCGGAGGACTTCGAGCGTCTCCTGCTCAGCTCTCCTGACTCCTCCTACCTGTGGATCAACTATATGGCCTTCCACCTCAAACTCTTCGAAGTCAGCAAAGCCCGCGGCATTGCCGAACGGGCCCTCAAGTCCATTAGTTTCCGCGAAAACCAGGAGAAGTTTAACATGTGGGTGGCCCTGCTCAATCTGGAGAACCAATTCGGGTCCCAGGCCGAGATGGACCTGGTTATTAACCGGGCGCTCCGGGTCAACGACCCCAAGGCGATCCTGATCCAACTGACGGGCATCTACGAACGGGCCCATAAATACGCCGCTTGCCAGGAGACCTACGAGCGTTTGCTGCGGGATTTCCGCGCCAGCTGTAAGGTCTGGACGCTCTACGGAGCCTACTGCATCCGGCGCCGCAATTTGGCCAAGGCCCGCGAATTACTCCAATCGTGTATCGACGCCCTCCCCAAGCGCAAACACGTGAAGGCTATTTCCCGGTTTGGTATCCTGGAATTCAAGGAAGGCGACGTGGAGCGGGGTCGCACGATTTTCGAAGGTATCATGGCGAATTACCCCAAACGTACCGACCTGTGGTCCGTCTATATTGACATGGAAACTAAGGGCGAGCATGTACTGAAGGCCCGCAATCTGTTCCGGCGCGTCACTACCCTGCCCCTCCCCTCGCGTACGATGAAATTCTTCTTCAAAAAGTGGCTAATGTTTGAAAAGGCCCACGGGGATGAAGATACGGTGGAAGAGGTCAAACAGGTGGCCCTCAATTACGTCGAATCCCGGTAATTTTAGGGCGAGTAATGGGCGGCCACTCACGCATAGCCACTGTTCTCTTTAATTATTACAATATATATAGACCTATTTTTGGATTTTGGATTTTACATTAAAATTAGTTATATGCGCTTTACTTATTTATTTCACCTATTCTATATTCAGTTCGTTAGACGAACCCATTTGGATTTTTAACCGTCCACCATATATTGTTTCCCAAACCTTAATTTGCAATAAAAGTATCACCAGCTTTGCTTAATAATGAAGATAATTAAATTCGATTCCTTTTGGGTCTCAGTTTCTGGGGGCTACCCTTTTTAATACTGGGAAGGGTTTAATAAATCTTTTAATCCGTTGGTTTGATGTCCTAGTTCTATAGTCATCGGCAAATGGTGAATTGCTGGGCACTCGGCAGAGATGCCGGGAACTACGTTTCTCAGATCATCCCAGGCTGTGGAGTTTCCGGGGGTCATTACTAAATAATTTATCGTTGTGGCCCAAGGTTCACTGATGAGTCCAAAATCTTGGTCTTATCCGTAAGATTACTCATCCGGTGATTTTGGTAAAATGTGTTTCTTGAGTTGAAATTTACAACCAAGGGTCTACTCTCACTCAAAATACTTTTACATTTGTACAGAAAGATTCACCTGTGGTTAGATCTACTACAAAACCTGCCTCCCCTAATCTCAAAAACACCACATTTACTACAGCTTGGAACCAACCCCACCTACGGTTAGCTGTATGGCGTTTTACACCTTTGTGATTACCTAGATCATGCATTTAAGACGCCCATTGTTGCCAGTTGAAGTGAATAATTGTTACTAGCCACCACAACTTGTCCCATCCCATCTGTATTTCCTTTCTATTCCACCTGCCCGCATTTGTAATGAACGTATATTTAGAATCCACTATTACTTTAACATCACTGCTAGGCTTGAACGGAATGGGTAACCCTTAGAAAGATATATAATTGTTGCTGGCAATAAGAATGTACTGGTGGGTTCAAAAACTAATATTATAATTAAGATTCCAAAGGTAGGGTAGTCAATTGATTGTTTCACAGTGCTTTACAGACAGAAATGCTAACATTTCAGAAAAACACCAAAATAGAGCATGGCCAATCAGTAGTAAGTTATAATGTTTAATATGTCCTAGGTTGTTGATACAAAAGTGCCCAGTCGGATATTAGTAGCTACTGGCAGAAATTAAAAAACATAGTCATTGGGTAAAGACACGAGGAGAAAAGCCGAAGCAAACATTCGTTTTGAATTGAGGAATAGGTTATCGAAATTTATTAAAACTACACTGGTCCCGCTCCACTGATCCTAATTCCTTGGTTTAATTATCCTAGAATTGGGAAATCAATTAATATTGTCCAGTTTTCTTATCTAAACCAGCAATATCGACCACAGGCATCTAGCAATGCTATTCGCGGTTCTTTCTTTCTTTTATCATCGTTTTGAGTTACTTAAGGAAGACATTGACTTTACTCTTCGATTTATAATCCCAACACTATGTGTTACCATTATCCTGTTTCATCAATAGGGTTTGGGGTTCTAGTCAACGAAGTAATACCTCCCTTTGACCATTCCCATCTCCCTCTTCGCATATCTTCTATATTTATTCACTAGCCCGTCATCAATATACAGATATCTTTCTATTGCCTGGCAGTGTTCTCCAGTATTCTCTTGTTGGTTTTACACCAATACCCTTAGCCTATTCGGCTATATAAAACCAAGCCAATTCCTAGAGCTTTCCTATTGTAAATACGGCATTTTCACTGCTCCTTTTACTAGTTAACATGCCCTAACATCCGATATCCACCGTAATTGGTATCAATAAAGAGCCATTCACAGCCTAATTTTGACTGTCATCTGAGTTTCCTTTCCTAAGTGCAGATATTCAAGTTTTTACTATTATCTTACTCTACGGCATCTAGGATAGCAGCAGGCGAATCTAGTTTACCATTGTACGGGTTTACCTAAACTATTAGAGTGTCTTTTACAACGCGATTTCATGTTTCAACTGGGAAACCTGGGATTAAGCCTATTGCACCCGTGGGCTATATCCACGCCATCTCAACTCTGTCAGTAGTTCTTGTTAAAAAGAAAAACACGCCACCAATTTTCTACGTTTATGTCATCCTTCTCATTACCGATGGTGTCGCATTCATTTTGTTATGCCGAGGAGGTAATGTCTCGGATGGCTGATAATATTAGGGCATATCCGCCGTGGGTGGCACTTTCCGTTAATATGCCCACAGCTTTCCTGCTTTTACCAAACCAATGTTTAGACATCAAATCCAGTCTATTCGATTCAAGGCAGTATCCTGTCATCATTCATTTATTTGACCAAATTCCAACCCTTATTAGCTGAATTCGGAGTTGTTAGACATCGAAGTTGTGATAGGGCGGGGGTTCAGTCATAATGTTTGGGCCGACAAAGGAGCCATACGAATAGTACCAAAATGCTAGCTCCACTGTATATATTTTGGATTTAAAAGAAGGACTCTGGTAGTACAAGCGCCTCAGAGAGGGAGATAACTGAACGATTCAAGCCCATCTTTTAACTATACCCCCAATGGCGGGTGGCTTAACAACTGCCCGATAGTAGATTGAGGTTTATGTTGGGACATGGGGAACCTCTATGCCTCCATGATGAAAGCTGTTTTGCTGGGCGGGGTAGCTGATACAAAGCAGCAAGGCCTATCTTATTCCCGTTCTCTCACATCTTCTATCTTTCTCTCCCGTGGGGCTAAACAAAGCAGCACCGGGCTATAGATTCCCCCTTTTTGGTTGAACATGGCCTGTAGGATCC
>JANBQC010000772.1:0-11257 GCA_027576995.1 Dimargaris cristalligena
TCCGGTCAGGGGTAGGGGTGCATCACAGTTAAGGGTATAAAATATAATAATAGGAAAAACAATATAATAATGAAAATATAGGAAAACTGACTATACTTGTCAGGGGCAGGGGCTCATTCACTTGTCAGGGGTGTACTTCCGATAAGTGCGAAAAATAGATAAAAAATAAAAGTAGGTAAAAAATGGGGTAAGTTCACCACACATGTCCAACCACAATGCAACTCTAAGAGTTATTAACACCCATGTATCTGTGGTGCCATCCGGAACTCCATAATTAATTTTTAAAGGTTTATATCAAATCCCATTCCTTACTAATTTAACAATTGTATGTGTAGCTTGCTTTTATCCTGCCAATGCCTATAATATTAGCTTTATTTATAAAATAACTACTGTGTTTGCAATACTGCAATTTTTTTATTGTTGATGTATTCCCAAAGAATCCATTTTTTGCCTCCTTTCCTTGATATCCATTCTGTAAAGTATTTGGTGTTTATTGCTTGGGTTAACCACTCTTAGTCCATCAAGAGTCCCAAGGATAGGCTTTTAATAGCAAACAGGGCTTGGGTGCAGCCAAGCAGGTCACTAGCATTAGGTATGGGCATGGTACTAACCAATAAAGGCTCTAGTGCAGGTATAAGTAAGGGATATGCAGTAGGTACACTTACTAGTCAGTAATGGGGGGGGTGAGTGTATATAGGGTTTATTAAGGGTAAATGGGGGGATATAAAATAAGCTAAGAAAACTAACTGAGTCCCAATGAACCCAGTTTTATATATGTGGGGACAACTCCAGAGGGAGGTCCCAAGGGAAGGATACTACTAAGACTAAATGATAGATAAATAGGCCAACCAGATGGCCATGGGTATCCAGAATACTCTGGTAATAACCAGAAGAATCTTTGGGTCAACACTTGAGTGATTAGTATAAAAAGGTGGAGTCCAGAAGGGGGAGGGTTATATGATATAGGATAATCCCATAATACCAGGGGTGACTATGGAAAGGTTAATATGGTGCTATATATGTTGCCAACAATTTGAGGACCTCTACTGGTTTGCCTTTGGGAGAGTCAGCAGGAGGGGGAACCTCCGGTTTCTTTCCACTAGATGGCTCACCATATTTTGTCATATAATGCGGAGTGTTGGACTTTGCTGGGTTCGAGGGGGTTGAGACCAAGGTGGCCTTGGGAAAGTTGCTGCTGAGTTCCTGGTCATCCATTGTGTCATATGTTATCATCTCGCATCATTAGTTGTTAAAGAAAATATAAAAAATAAAAACATTATAAAAAAATGTTATGATTAAATGGTGTAATCAATTTGGTACTCAGGGATACCAAAACTTTGAACTGAATAGATGTAACTAATAAAGTAAAATAGAACTAGTGATAATAATGATCAAAGTAAAACTGCATAAAGGGTAATTATCAATTTTGTCAGGTGAAGTTAAAACCAATATTTATTCATTTATCTCAAAACTAACTTGTCCCTTCAACTGAGGGGATGCTACTAAGGTATATATAAGAAATCGACCAAACTAAATGACTATAGCTAAGATTAAAGCTATGATAATTGTAGGATATAAAAAACCTAAAGATAGGGGAAAAACTGACCTACTGGCTAAACTATAGTCGTGAATGATTAAAATGAAACAAAATATAGAACTTGGAAGGTTGGAAGACACAGCCTTCCTAGACCTCCTTCATGTTAGATATTGATAAAACTGAGAAAAAAGGAATTCATACTAAGAAGTTGTATGGTGTGGTTCCAAGAAGGAATCCACTGGAGGCTGGTTATTCCCAAGCTCTGCTCATAAAGGATTATCAATAGCATAAAAGTAGTAATATGAGGTGGTCAATCATCATAGTTTTAAAATCACTATTGATTTTGACAACCTATAACTTCATCAATAATAGATGGAAAGGTAAATGAAAATATGATTTGGAAAGCTGAATGAAAAGAGAATCAGCTAGCATAAAGAAATAAAATAACATTAATGACCCCAGACTGTTCCCATGGAAATAACTCGTCAATTGTCTGGGGACCTTGAATTTATCCAAAGTATGACTACTTTTTGGATTAGCAATGTGTACTGGGGCTTATGCGGTCTCTGGCCAGCTGCCTATGGCAGCACACTATAAGGCTTAATAGGGGTGGATACTAAGGTGTTCAGATTAAGGTGGGGTAGATTGGTCTGACAGGGTAGATAGCCAATGGGTAATTTGGTTTAGCAGTTGACAATAGTAGGGATAAGTTGTTTTATATATTTTAATAGATACTACATCCAAATGAGCTCTATAGTTTGGGCATCTAAAATAAGTAACT
This sequence comes from Dimargaris cristalligena, assembly GCA_027576995.1. Lineage (NCBI taxonomy): Eukaryota > Fungi > Kickxellomycota > Dimargaritomycetes > Dimargaritales > Dimargaritaceae > Dimargaris > Dimargaris cristalligena. Next base: position 2,319 of record JANBQC010000772.1, read on the forward strand.
ACACAATCTAGAGGCTACTTAAGCTAGCCTCATAGTATTTATATTCAGAGGCTTACTACCCTTACACTTCCAGTATACCTAGGCTTCTAGTGTCATAGCAGTATTTAATACAAATTACATTACCACTAATCTACCCAAACATATTGGTAGTGAATATCCCTTAATACATTGTCAATTTAAAGCCCGCAAAGTAGGTGTAAAACAAGAGAAACCTATAATACCCATCACCTCTCTGCCACTGCATCTCTAAAGGGGGGGATTAGAAGTCCCCACTACTCTCATTAAAATTTCTGCCTTATCTATCTGGTATACCGTCTACCCCACCTGTACAACTGCTGTGCTGGTGGGCTAGCGAACACTTGGTGGATTACTAATAATAGCAGTGACAACTGCACCATTTCCATACATAAGGCTACCAGTAGAAGTTTTTGTGGCCAGCGCGGTAACCGTACCCTTTAATCCGGGTACCCTAAACACTAGTCGAGCACGCCCTAATAATGTCCACTAGTGAAGGCAAAAGGAATGGTCCCTTAGGGCGGAGGGGGGCCAGGCAAATTAATATCTCACCATTAATGGGCGCCGGCCCACCTAAATGAGTTAGGGGATACGCCCTCATTCCGACCTCCTTTCTTTTATTCCACTACAGTTTTCCATATATATTTTTTATATTTTCAAAAATGTCTTAACTCTGTCTTCCTATTCACTCTATTTAGGCCACAGTGCATGGGTGGAATTACGAATGCGGCGTATATAAGGGCAGTAAAGGCACACCTTCTCAAACATTCACACTTATCATACAATCTTACGCCCTACTGCTTTCATCTTGACTGCTAATATTCACACATCCACATTCTTGATTTAGAAATCTAATTTGATCCCTTAATTGTTTTTATTCTTTTTTTGGATTGCGCACCGGGAAACCATAATTACACAAAGGGCTGTATTGTTGATGCCCACTGCTTCTGACTGCCAGTGTGCTACTATTCCGCCATGAAATTTACTATTCTGACTTCCATCACTCTTTGGGTTCTAATAAGTGCCGCTCCGCACCCAAGCAATGCCCTGGTTCGACGCCAGGCCCCCGCTGTCGCCATGGCCTCCCCAGCACCAGCCGTCACTACTCTAGCTGCCGTCCCTCCAGCTCCTTTCAGTCCCTCTGCGCCCGTGACCCCCGCTTCCCCTAGCTCGGCTGCTTCTACACTCGCTGTCTCAACATCTGCCACATCAAAGCAAGTAAAGAAAAGCGTCAATAAGACCATCAATCTTTTATTGCCATTACCAATACTGCCCGCTGCGGCACCTTCCCCAGCGTCGGCGTCCCAGCCAGCCACGACAGTCTCTGGTCAGGCGGGCTACGAGAAATCTGGTTCCAAAGGGGCGGGATCATGCGGTACCCTAGAAGACCCGAAAACCCTTACTGTAGCGATTGTAAGTACTTCACATATTTCGGTTGGGTTTAATACTTAAGGATACTCATTTCACAACACTGCCATTAGGTAGTACATGTCAGCAGTATTGTCGATTCTAGTCTAAGGGTGGAGTATATGCTGCCTTTGGGCCACCACCCCTTCTGCATACAGGCAGTATTGACCAGTCTCTATCCTTTCTGACTGCCGCGATTTATAACAAATACATACCCATATTCTTATACCACATACGATACACCAACCTAGAACGCTGGGCAAATGGGCAATGGCGCTAATCCGAATGATAATCCCACATGTAATAAGACCATGACCATAAAGTTCGAAAACAAATCCATACAAGCTAAGATTACCGATACATGCATCAGCTGCCAGCCTGGTGAGATTGTTCTGAGTTATTCAGCCGCTGTTGCCCTCGGTACATTTGATGCAAAGTCTGGGCGTGCCCCTGTAACGTGGTCCATTAACCCTTAGATAGCCCAAAATAACTTGCAATGACCGCCCGAGGTCAAAACTACCGCTATTTAACGATTATCCGTACCAAACTAATGTGTTCATTAGTATCACTTAATATTAATATACTATCTTGGTTTGACACCGAAAACCCTGTATAACATACGTAAATAAACCCATTCAGTATCAAAGACGCGTTTGGGCTGGTGATATACCCTACAACATGTCTCGGAAAAGAGTCTGTATTGCACAACTGGTTGTGGCGAATGGGTTGAAGTGCATCTTGTGATTTGGTATCTTCTTTAACAACCATTACTTGGCCATTAGTCACAGGGAACTGTAAAGTTGGTGCACTTCTTCGCTGGAAACCATCAGTACTAGTGAATGGTCAGCATTTTAGGCCAAGCTGTCTGTTCCGCGGATTCGAGAGCATGCCAAAAACCGGTGTGAACTTATTCGGTGAACTCGGGGTACATAAAGCACTACTGGGGCGAGCAGAAAGCTATCCAGCCATTTGAATCATGGACCTGCATTAATCTAAAAAACAAACCATACAGTCGATTGACGGGATGGCTAGTGTGCGCCATGGTCGTTCAGAAGATTCAATTGTTTTACTATACTGGACACTTGTAAGTCAATTAAAGGTTCACCAAATATTCTCATTTTATATCACATACCCCCCAAGATTATGGCACCGGCTAGGTTTAGGCCATTATGATCACCGAATTTCTACCTAGTATTTAACCCTCATTTAGCTATATATTTGGGTTATACAGATGGTATCAAAAACTAATAGCAATTGCAGGGAAAGAGACGGAAACCAAGGATATCCCAAAGTGCTAACGCATGCCCACAATAGATCTGCAACTCTCTCAGTAGCAGTACAATTAGGCTGTAGGGACTAAATTAGTAAAGATTTGAATCGGCTTAACCAGTAAGTCCACATAGGCTAAATCCGAAACAGTGGATTCTTCGGATGGATTATCATCGTTGTCGTCGCTTGTGGCCTGCGAAAGACACCGCTTCTGGTCCGAAGAGGAATTCCGCGAAAGCGAAGCGTCAATTTCGGGGCATTCTAAAGGATACGCTAGAACCAGCGCGAGTTCGACTGTGGATAATCCACTATAACCCGACAGTGAGTGACCCACGGTAGTTTGAAGACGATATGAAAGGGGCCCCGTCGGTGTAAAATGGATCAGTGGGGGTTGGAAGTAGACGTTGGTAAAGTCGGGCAGTGTCAGCCGGATCCGGATGGCACTAAGATCGTGTATCCAATAGAGGGTTGCCTCGATGGTCAATGATAGCGGAAAGGCCCCCAGGACGGTGAGGGGTTTATCGGGATTGCTAATGGGTTGGGTTATATTGACCGACACGGGTTTAAAACAGTCACGGTCCCCGCAGGGCTCTAGTTGCAGCTGCTGGGCAAATCGGTATAACTGGCTATTGAATTGCGTTGCTGGTACTTCGGTTTGCACCAGCTGGGCACGGAGAGCCTGGAGCTGGGGCGGGTCCTGGCCGACCCGACGGGCCCGCTGTTGCACCTCGCGCAAACGGTCTAGCAGAGCCGGGCGGGATACCCGCCGCTCCCCCTTCGACGCTGGAATGAAGGTAAACAGGATATGGGCGAATAACCGCAGTAGCCCCAGCGCATACCGGGTTTGCGGGGAATGGCCCAGATAGGCATGTTCCAAGCGGTAAGCCCGGGCCATGAGGTCACCCGGGAGATTACACCAGGCCGCCGTATCACTGGTGCGACCGACCAGGGCCTGGGCATTAAGCACCAAGGCCAGCGATTGCAGAAACGGCTCAAGGAAATGGCGGGCGTAACTGGCGGCCTGGTGGACCACTGCCACTTGGACGAGCTTACCCGGTGCCGGCGTGATCGGGGACGGGTCAAAGGCAATCGTTGTACGGAGCTGTTGGATTTGCTGTCGGATAAAGCGCTGCGCTCGACTACGCTGGCCTTGTTTAACGAGGGTCAGTACAGCCGGAATACGCAGACAAATGTCACGGGGGACGGCGGTGATGTTATCCAATCGAGCCCGTGGAACGATAGACGTCTTGAGGACGGAATCGGTGAGGTACTCGGTAGCCCGGTCGCGGGCCGCTCCACCTAGACGACGGGGTTCCGGGAAGCAGTCAGGAAATTTGTCATGCAGGTAGGGGATATAGTTGAAGATAAACGGGGGTAAAATGGACATGAACGCCGAACGGTTTTCAGCGGCGTTCAGAATGAGGGCGAGGTGGGCCGTGAGCACCAGGTCGTCCTGGTTAATCTCCCGAGTCAGGAAATGTTTTTCAATTTTCAACAATTTCTCCACTAGGGCCGAGTCAATAGAATTGCGGTGGCGGTAGCCCACGGACCGCAGACAGCGGTATATACTGGCTTGGTCGTCGGAGTGGCGTAACAGACTGTCACTGAGGGTCTCCACGGTGGTCATGAGGGCGGGCACGTCGGCCAGGAGTACCGAACTCACTAGACTATGAATACTCTGACGAATTTTCGGGTCGGCGTCTTCCATTACCCCAAAAATAATCTGGAGCTGCTCTCTATCCAGTGTAATGGGGTAGCGGGAAGCAATCTTGGTCAAACTGGTGATGGCATTCAGGCGCACATAGTCAATTTCGTCATTGAAAATATCCACCAGGTAGTCAACGGCCTGCTGCGAAAATTCGGCGGATTGGAGGCATAGTTCGCAGATGGAATTAATGGCGGCGTTGCGTACTTCGCGGTACTCGTCCTCCAGGCCGTGCACGAATGCCCCGCACGCCCCCGAGTCTAAAATCCGAAAATCGTCGGATTCCACGTCCATATCCCCTTCTGCGACGGGGATAATGTTCCGGTTAGACCGGCCCGAGCCACCGTCCCGCTTGGAGCCCCCCTTGGCGAACGCCGGCCGCCGTTTCAAGTGGGACATAATCTTTTTGCTCAGGGTTTGGGAGAGATAATTGAACTGAACGTCGAAGTAGCTGCCCAGGAGCACACAGGCCTCCGTGCGGATGGTCATGGAAATGTCATTGACCATATCACACACCTTTACGAAGGCGTCGTCCACTAGTCGGATGGAGTCGCTGTAGTCGTGCTTACGGACCTCAATGACTTCTAATGGGTACAGTTTGCTGATGAGCCACACGATTCGAAGGGCGCCCAGCCGTACATACTCGTAGTCATCTTTGAGGCATTCAACGCTGACGGGGTACAGTGAGGCGCTAAGGGGATAACCCGAAAGATGGCAGTAGTATATTAAATCTAGGGAGGCTTTGCGTACTTTGGGGTGGGGGTCGTGAATGAACCGGCTCAGAGTGGCCGGTAGCTGTTCGTCTAGCTCAGGGACCCGATCCAACAGCAGCCCATTGGCCCGGGCCAAAGTATTCAGTAGGGCGTAGAGTTTGAGGGAAATGACCCGGACCTGGGCCGTAAAGTTATTAATTTCTGAGGTAATTCGGCGGAGGAGGGCCCGGAAGGGGGCGCCGCCTTCCTGCTGGACCAGGGTATGGATGAGCGAAGGGTCGGCCAACAACAATTCGTAGAGGGTGGCCAATAGGGATCGGGTCGTCTTGGGTGGTTCTTCGGCGGTAGCCCCCGCTGAGTCGGCGGTGGTTAAGACTCTTAGGAAACGCTGAAAGAGGGGCCCGCGTGCAAGACCAGGGTGAAAGGCGACTCGCGTACCGATGCGCTGGAGGAACAGCCCGTCTTCGGCATTGGGCTCCGCCTCTAGGCGCTCCTCGATGGCTCTACCCATGTGGCGAATCGTTTCATGGTCGAATAAAGGTAGAAGGTCAGTCAGTAGCAACAAGCCTTCGGTGCGGCGACTCAGATTGGGAGCTCGAATGAGGTCAAGTAATTCCCGCATGGCCCAAGTTAAGGGTTAGAAATGGTACTAGACGATCTAATGAGGAGAGGTGTCTGAAGGTAAAAGACCAGGAATTCAACGATGGTGAAGGGGATAAATTGGCGAACAGTCCGCTGAAGAAGGAAACGGTAAAGGAATCTTCGAAACGTATGGGCATTGGAAGTCCTACTCTTGTGGAATTACAGCTGGATGCCACCTCATTAGCTTGACCCAAGTCAGTTTCCGCGTTTTTACAGACGCCCTCAATTTTGGCTGGGCTTTATTGCCTTAAATTCCAAGCCTCGTTGGTTCTTAAGCATAGGGGCTCATTATCAATAATACGATAAGCACACTGACAATAGAGAATACTGGCTGCAGTACGAATTGACATTATCCATACGGTATATAAACCTAGGCTGCTACCCAAGCCCATCACCCCGGCCCGTACTAATCAAGCTACTACATAGACCAGTCCAATACCAGTCCTGTCGTCCGCAATTAGATACTAAGGAAGGGTTGGCCAAGGCGCTTGAGCAGCTGGGAATTATATATATGGGAGTAATTCAACAAGGCTGTATAACAAAAAATCCATTTGATAAGGCAAATACTACTGGTTGAAAATAAACATACCACCGATTTCCCCATACGCATAACAGTTAAAACCCTATACAACCGAGCTGAACTTCACCCATATTCATTGAAACTCACTGCTAGCACCGTATATTGGTGGGAAAAGATCCTACATGCGCTAATAAACTGTGCCGCTTTTGAAAGAATTAATTTTAACCTTATGATTTGCGGCGATGTTCACTTTTTGTACATTGCGAGGATAAAGCGACATAATAGGGCAAAATACTGTACTAGAAACGCGGCCCAGTCCTAGAAACATCTATGACCAGTCTATTGTAAAAGGGGAAAATTATTACCACCCCAATGAAAAAATATATTACCCGTAAGTTATCTGAAAAGCAGTTTACTTGCCCAGTGCAATTCACCGCCGAAATAATAGGTATCGGAATGGACCTTGTGTTGCACTACCAGCCCTCGAAGTCCATAAAGGCGCAATTGGTGAACTGGCAGGCGCGCGATCAGTGGCTTAAGTCATGTATTATTTTCGGTAAACAGGGCCCGGATAACTCGAAGGCGGGCTCCCCATCCAACTTGGTGGCCTGGGCGTGATTTTGCAGTCTCCAAATGGCCCGCTTAGCCGAATGGTTTGCGGGAGTTTTTCTGAGGTAAGCTGGTCAATTTACCGGAGAGGGACCTGGCTGGACAACCTTCCCAAAAATAACCAGTCCCGGTTGCGAATAACGAAACGAAGAGGCTCTACCCCCTGCCTAATTCGTTGACGATTACCCTCTCCCAAACGCCGCGCCCTACAAGATTTACCGCTGGAGTTATTGGTGGGTGGTTCGGGCACTTTTAACACTCGGGACCTTGAGAGGCAGTTTGGCCTCATACCTGACCTCAGCGATTCCTAAAGTGCCTCAATAGCCCATCGAATTCGTTTATATTTTCGGAGATGAATGAGGCTGGAAAGTAGGGCGCGATTTATGAAATATAAAAGGGAGGCTAGCCGGACTCCCCTAGATTCACCAACAGCTGAGTTTTCTCATTCCATACATCGACCTGGACTATCTTTGTCTGCCAGTTTTTAGCTATGACATCAAATTGGTCTCGTCTAATTCACCAGTAAACAAGTGGCTATAGATATCGCTTTAATTGTATTAGTAGGCCCGAAATACTATCTATACTATCTTGTCTTCACCATTGATTACTTGACGTAGATTTCACCATGAAAATCGCACTCATGACCATGGTTACCCTGTCGGTAATGGCTGGTGTCCATGCTTTACCGAGCCACGGGTTAGTACGTCGTCAAGTTCCGGCTGCGCCGGTTCAAGCCAACCCCGCTCCGCCCCAACCAACCCCACCAGCTTCTGCTATTCCGGGCCCACCCGCCCCGGCTACTCCAGCACCACCTGCTCCAGCCACGCTAGCTCCCCCGGCTCCTGTTGTTCCCGCACCCCCAGCTACCCCTGCACCCGCCCCTGTCACTCCGGCACCAGCACCCGTCGTTCCAGCACCAACGCCGATACCGGCAGCGCCGCCTGCTGAAGTTGGTAAGCCTATCCAGGGAATGGCTAGTTTCGAGGATGAAGGCCCCAAACACTTCGGCTCGTGTGGGTCTATAGAGACCCTTGAAACCTTTACGGTAGCAATCGTAAGTTAGGCTCATTGGTGTATAATATGGTTGGTTGGTATACTCTGCAGTGGCTATACTTCCCCCTTCCCCTAAAAAATAGGATTGCTTCCATTCAGGCTCACAAGTTAGAGGGCCTTTAAATCACAACCCCGATATCCTTACAAGGCTAAGCTAATCATACCATTTACATGAATATTATTCAAATTGGTTAGAACAACGCCCAAATGGGCCCAAGCCAAACTCCGCGGAATAACCCCAACTGTCGCAAAACAATGACTATACAGTACATGAACAATCCCCCTCTACAAGCATTGATTACTGATAGCTGCGACATTTGTCCACCAGGCGAAATTGTATTGAGCGTATCGGCAGCCAAAGCCCTCGGACCGGCCTTCATTGAGGCAGGCCGCTCCTCTGTAACATGGACTATTAATCCATAAATGCCGCACTGGGCGGAATCTATCACCACTTATGGTTATCCCATAGTCTATTCGTATATATCAACATAAATCTGTCTTTATCACCCCAAGTGACACTGTACCATCCAGTCTATCAATAGTTCTTCGTGTACATTACCCATATAAATAAGTTGAGTTATGTAGCCATGTTCGTAACTGGGCCGCCAATCCTCTAATTGTCATTTTATTTGAGTTAGGGATTGTCAATAATTGGAATGTATGAGTTGAAAAAATCAAAATATTGAGGTATATTGGCACCCTCCAAGAAGGACTTCTTTCGGCTGAATAGCAAATAAAGCTGCCGGCCATCGAATTCTATCTTGACAGTCCATTTTTTTACCACACTGGGTTTGATTAATTTGGTTTAATTGATAAAATGGGATATGTCTGAGCTCCAACGGACGGCAGTCTATTTAGTAAATTGCTGTACATACTCAACCACCACGGCACCCATAGTAATCAGTCACAGCCTAGAATTGGGAAATATACTCAGTAGTCCGCCCTTAATTATCAGTGAATCATAATTTATCGGGTGTATGCCTCAATTTGATAAGTGAATCGGGCA
>JANBQC010000773.1:0-11233 GCA_027576995.1 Dimargaris cristalligena
TCAAGGGTATAAAATATAATAATAGAAAAAACAATATAGTAATGAAAATGGAGGAAAAATGACCATACTCATCAGGGGCGTACTTCCGATAAGTGTGAAAAATAGATAAAAAATAAAAGTAGGTAAAAAATGTGGTAAGTTCACCACAGGTACCCAAAAATAACTAAGATATAATCAAACTTCCACAGAAATGCTTAACTATGTGATATCTTTAGCCTCAACTAAAAAGTTGTGTTTTATTGATAGGATATTCTATTAAGTATTTATATTAAAACTTGGGAATATAAATCAACAAATGCTAAAGGACTAAAAGACTAAATCAGACTAGTGGTAAAGATAATAAAAGGGTTATACCCATCGGTATAACAAAAACAAGGATATAAATGGTATAAACAAACTTATAATAAGCTAAAGGAATAACTAGTATTCATTAACAGAGTACAGCAAGGGTATAAATGTAATACTTGGGATAATAATCTAATCAGATATAAATATTTAATTGTTGTATAATAATAACTTATAAAAGGGAAAACTTAGGCTAATAGTACCAATTCTTTTACTAATCACCTAATTATGGATGGTGGCTTTGATTTGTTGCCCAGGTTAACCACTCTTAGTCTGTCAAGAGTCTCGGGGATAGGCTTCTAATGGTAGGCGGGGCATTGGCACGGCCAAGCAGGCTACTAGCATTAGGTGGGGCTGATACTAACTGAATAAGGCAAGTGTCACTACATATGTGGGGGATGTGCACCGATGCACACTTACTAGTCAGTATGGGGGGTGAGCATGTATAGGGTTTATTGAAGGTAAACTAAGGGGTCAGAATAAGCTAAGGTATTAACCAGTCCCCATGGGGGGCCCGGTTATATATATGCAAGGGACTACTCCAAGGGAGGTCCCGAGGGGAACTACATAACTACAATAATGATAGGGGAGCCGGGTAGTCCTCGTACAAGCAGAGGCTTCCATGGGAACTGGAAGACACTAAGATCACCTAGGAGTGAGTAGTGTGAACTCTGGGGGGTCCAGCCAGTGAGAGGATATATATGATGTCCGGCCCCATTAGGACCGGGGGTACAATATGGTGCTATACAGTCTGCTATGATGGTAATCATTTGCGGACGGATTAGGTCAGATTAGGAGGGGTGACATATGGTAAATATTAATTAGTAGAGACTGGTCAATATAAATGGATAATCTAGTATATTTATTTTATATCTAACTTCTCCTTTGGTGTGTGATTTATGTATCCAATTATTCACCCTTTGATCTATAGGGATTATAGTACCTAGACTGGCTAGTAATAGAAGCCCGGAAATCCGAATTTATCGCTTATAATTATATTAATGGACTCGACCTTTTAGATGTGGCCATTGACGCACTTGATAAGTTCCGATTGGATTCGTGTAAGATCTGAAAAGTAGGAGGAAATCGTAAGGTCCACATTCGCTGGCCCTATTGACCGGAGCTATTATTTAAAAGACTACCCTACTTTCAATGTAGCTAAAGAGCTTACGCCTCAGAATTAGAAAATTAACTGTATACAACTGATCAAATAAACCCCAATGCAATCATAAATTTAAAAACACTCCCCTTAATATCAAAAACCAAGTAAATACAATGCCAGCAAACATATAACCATATAACTTAGCGTATATTTATTTCACATATCCAGGAGCAATAATAACGTAGTGGATGGTTTGAAACTACTGATCCTCTACTTCGACGAATAATATTTTCAAGTAGCAAAATCCAATACATACCGAAATAAAAATAAGCAATAACGAGTGTTAACAACTACGTATTTAACATGGTAATGAGCATACTGAAAGGTGGCCATCACAAGACTGTGATAAAGAATTGAGGGAATATAGCAAGTATTAATTTAGGCAAAAATCATTAAGATAAAAAGACAATAATTTGATGTGGATAAAGGGAGCACAAAATGGTGGAAATAGTGTTATGAAATTAGCAAGAAATGGGTAGCATAAGCGCCACTGTGGAGACAATAGCAGTATAATTGATCCATAGGGTCGAGTAATAATAATAAAAAATAAAGGCAATAAAATTATGTATATGTATAGAAGTATGTATGGGGTCGAGTTGAGATAATACAATGGGTGGGATGGACGTCCACCTGGTTCCAATAAAAGTAAAGGGCAGCCGGACAGAGTGGTACATGAAGGAAGCATGGACTCTTGAGTATTGAAGGAGAGGGGTTGAAATAGGATGTAAATGAATTACGGTAACAAGATTAAATAGCAAAAATGCCGGGTAAAGTTAGAAGCAAAGGCGTGGGTTGAAAAAATACTGCTAGCAAGCGAAGAGAAATGCGGTAGACGATAAACCCGCAAATAGAAACTAAAGGAAGGAGAACAACGACCGTTTCAACTCCACGCTCGACCAGCGTTTGAATTTCTTTAGTTTAGAAGAGGGTGATTCCAAATTAGCCTTAGCCATCACATCACTGGCCTCAGGGGAATCCAGTAAACCATCTTCACTCGGGATACTACTAGTGGTATCACTGGGGCAACCATTGGCAGTGAGCGGATTGGACGTAGAACGACGGGCCAGGACAGTCAATTGGGCAGCTAGTGTCTCTATCCGTTCGGTCGAGAAGGGTAAGCCAGTGGACAAACTGGACGAGGCATGTCCCCAAGTGGCGTCGGCCGAGCGTCGGGAGGAGGGGGAGGTAGGCGTGAGGGGCAACTGGTGTTGACTGGGCGATAAATCGAACGAGGATGAGCGCGGGGATGGGACATCGCTCGGGTTCAAATCGTCCCATTTGGAAGAAATAGTTGGGCTCGCTGCTTCAAGGTTAATACTACCGGCTAAAAATTCATGCAGGCTGACCAACGAAGGTTGGTGGTGACGGGGGTCGCGTTCAGACCGGGTGACAATCTGAGCATACATCTCAGCCAAGTGAGCCTTGCTAGACCCCAGCTCAGACATTGACCAGCGGCTACTGGTTTTGGGGTACGGGGACTCGGTTGTCCCTCCGTAATGGTCACTCGGGAAAGCCTTGCCTCCAAGGCGCTGGTTACGTTCAGGCCGACTAGGACAACTGTATGGGGCGCCGGTCGACTCGCATAAACCATTCTCGGCTGAAAGCAGCTTAGTGGAGTGGATGGGGGTTTTGTTGGGTACAATAAGGGGGTTAGGGAGGCCAAGAGTGGTTGAAACGTGGTCGAAAATAGAATGGATATTGGCCACATCAGATTTGGTCAAGTGGTGAATATCCATCATGGATTCAATATCAGCCACGCTATGTCCAAAAAGCAAGGCCAGCTGCAGGGGCGTATGACCGTGGACATTTGCAGCTGAAAGCAGGGCCCCATGAGTAATGAGTTGACGAGTCACATTGTGATGGCCCCAGCTCATGGCTTCGTGAAGCGGCGTCCATAGGTTTTGGCCAGCCTTGTTGGGATCGAGTCCGAGCCAGAGGTAAAATACGACAAGGTCAAGGTGGCCAGCCCGGGCCGCCAAGTGTAACGGGGAATTACCCTGCCGATCTCGCTGGCGCTGGGGGCTGACTCCGCGCTTAACCAACTGCAAACTGAGATCGAGGTCCTGCTGTAGAGTCAGGCATTGAAAACTTTCATTCAGGACAGGGTCATCCAGGGCCTCCGCAAGTGTTTGCACAAAAATGGTATCTATCGATGAACTCCCGGGACAGGCCGAACCAAGTGGAATAACAGCCAAGTCCAAGAGAGAATAGGATTCCATGACCGAAGGAGATATAGACCCACCAGAGACCATGGGCATTCCCGAGTACTGAGTACGGAATGCCTGAGGACCACTGGGATGGCCGGTTGCTAACGACGGTCCGTCATCAGGGACAAATGGTGCGGATTCAAAGAGCAAACAGGCGGTCCGGTCAGAGGTCAGCTTCTCAGCCAGGTCTTGCAAATTAAGTAGCTGATGGTCATAGAGGGAATTCGAGGTATGATTACCGTTTCCGACCGATGTTAGATGCCGCTGTTTGGTGAAACTCTCCAGACAAATGGTAGCGCTACTGCTACTACTGGAACAGGTGCTGGCACTGACTTGGAAAGTAATTCGGCTACTTCGGTCACTCGAGGGCAATTGTGAGGGACGGCGGTGAATCTCAGGGCCCGACGGACCCCGGAAGGGGTGGGGCTCTACGCATATACCCGGTTCATGAATACCATGGCCACAGGTAAATCCCGTGTCTTCACAATGGGCGAGGGACTGACTTACTCCGCCCGAGGCCACCATAGACTCGGAGATAATCGAACAGGACGTAGACACGGTGGCATCAGAATCCAGGCTGACAGTCGACAGCGAAGATCGAATACGCCCCATCTCCTCGTCGGGTTCATTGACAGTGTAATTAGAAGTGGTGGAAATGGCATCATCAATGTCAACTACGGTTTGTCGGTTCGGCGAGTTCAAGGATGGCGGCTCCAAGGCCAAATTCGATGGGACGGTGGAGTTACCTGATGCGGCATGGATGCGACACAGTGCCTTCAACTGACCCTGGCCCATAGTACGACTGGTCTTCGTAGCCATGTGGAGGAGAAGGTGACGCAGGACCAAGATTGGCCTCTGTTCGGCCGAATATTCGCCAGTCAATGTCCGCAGCTGGGTTACCTGCGGCAGGGTGGAATTACTAAACCCTTCGGCGGGAACGGGGAGGGCTTTGCGATTGAGGCAAAGTAACTGAAGACAAGACACGCCGAGCCAAATGCAGTCGGGATTGGCCTTTGGCACCATCGCCTGAACAAGTGCAGCCATGCGAAATGCAACAGCAACCATGAAAAACGAGGGAAGAAGGGTATGGCGGAGACCTGATGGAGTTGAGATTCCGCTATCAGGGCCGTAGGATCGCCGTAAGGAGCTCGAGCGCCGGCGCTTATCGGCACCAGTCAGCGACGCGAAGGAAAAGCTACCGCTACTCGGGTCAGACGAGAACTCCTGGCTTTCGTGGGGGAAAGCAACCGGGGCCCGCAGTGAAATGGACTCGTTCACATCGCCTGGGTATCCACGTTGAAAAAGGGCTAGGGCTACGGATTCGAGTCGATTGGCTAAGGCCCGCAGGAATATCCATTTAATACTCTCGGGATATAGTTCAGCGGCGTACTGAATGTCAGGGAGATCCTTATCAATGATGCGCAAGGCTACACGGGGAATACAGTCGTGGACAGCCAACTTGAGCCGGTGCAGCGTCATAATCAAAGTCGGTTTGGCGCGGGATCCGTCGCGACGGTAGGCCGATAACGCCCCAACGAAGGGGATCTTTTTACGGGGAGCTCGACGGGGTTTACCGGCCGTGGGGCCAACGGGGAGGGAGGACTTGCGGCTGGGGACATCATCCAAGAAGCTGAGGCCGGTCGTCGACCGAGGGGAGTACTCCCCTTTATTGGAAAGGCTGCGGGCTCGATTAATTAAAGGGCTAGAACCAGCGGCGGCGTCGGAAGCAAGTTCGTCGATAACTGGAAGCGTTTCGGCAGAGGGAGCGTGCCAAGTGCGCCGGTTGGCCCGTCTGCCCAATGAATCGGCTCGAGGAGGGGATGTCCGCCCGACCAACTGGGCAGTAGAAGGGGTTTGGGGGACTGACGCGGGTGGGCTGGGTGGGGCAGAGCGCTGCTTACTTAAATTGTGTAATTCCCGCAGCTGCTGACGCTGGAACCGGGGGTGAATATCGTTGGCAATAAATTCGCCGTACGAATAGTATTGGTGCGGGGAATAATCCAGAGGGGGAATCGAAGGCACGGCCGGCTGGGCAGGACTGGTCGAATTGCGCTTAAGACGGCTCAATACCGAGCTTCGCTTAAACAGGGAAGGGCGGGTCGGAGTTTCCGGAGAAGCCATTACGTTACTGGGGGATGAGACGGAGCGGTTTAAATTAATGGTAATTAAATGGGGAGGGGTGTTACAATTAGCTAAATAAGGAGTAGTAAGCGTTGGGGTAGCCGTAGCCGCAGGCAAGTAGGCGGGCGAGTTTACTGTATTTATATCACTCTGACCCATGTTGGCCACAGGGGCCAGGGGGAAAGCGGGGGGGTCTACTGACACCGGCGCAGACTGTCCTGGCACGAATCCCGTGGCGGGAGTAGTTAAAATACTGGCAATATTGGGGGCGGATGAATGCAGCACTGAGCGGCGTCGCAGGGCGCGGGCGGGGCCCCCAGGTCGCTGTGGGCCCATGGACTCGGTACCTCCCTCACTAGGGTTTATAAGTTCAGGATGTTCAGTTGCAGCAGCAGGACCAGCCTGGACGGGGCCCACGGAGTTTACTGGGCCACCGTTATTAACGGTGGGAGGGCCCTGGGCGACGGGAAGCGAGTAGGCGCGCGCTCTCCGACCAATGGTCAGAGCTGGGTTAGGGACAACAGCGTCAGACGCGGGGGCACTACAGTCAGCAACGAATTCGGCGGGAAAGGCGGACGCAACTTCGCTGTTGGGGGAGCTGGACTGAAGGGCGGAGAGAAGCCGGGCCTCCTCGTCCAACGAAAGTGAAGGGAAGGGTACGACTGTGGGGGATAGACAGCGGTAGGCGTTATTGGCCGACTTGGCTTCGGGGGTCTGTATGAGTTGAGTGGTCATCATTTTTAGTGGGGGAACCTGCCCGGCGGGGACAACAGTAGGTGCCTTACGGCGACCGATACCCAAACCACCCGACCCACCCATGAGAGGTGGGTAACGCGATGGTGGCGCGGGAGCGGAATGCATATAACAGAGTGAACGGTGGGGTCTAGGTTTCTAGCCAACTGTTCGTTTGTTTGAAGAAAGGACTGGTACGACAGTAAGCCACGGGCACAGTTGGGGGGTGGGGGACGGTGATGCACAGGGCACAGGATAACGGAAAGGGGCGGTTAGGTCTGGCCAGGCGTTAACCCAGAAAGCATAAACGAATAAAGTAATTCAGCGGACTTAAAGCGCTCGAGTAAAGCAAGGTAGAAAGAATGAACAGTCTGTCGTAAGGGAAGAGGGATGGTGTCTAAATAGAAGTGTAACCTGGACTGAATAGGGTCGTTGATACAGAGCACTTGGACGACAAAGTCCACAGCTGAATCAAAACAAAGAGCAGGTGCGCAAAAGGCCCAAGTGGGGGAACGGAAAGGGGAATATAAAAGTGTGCAGAGGTGTTCACCAGGGGCGAAAGGTACTGGGAACCAATGGCGGCAGGGTCAAGGACAGGGGAAACGAGACTAAATGAAAGAAAGAAAGGGTAGCCGAAGCTCGGAAGGACTGAGTGGGATAATAATAAGAGCGAAGGAAAGAAAGACGTGACAAGGGACAAACGGCTGAAAGAGAGGAGGCTTGGAGTATTAGAGGAGGCGCAAGGCGGTAAATAACGGCGGTTAATGACGAAGTGGGAACGACGATCCGAGAACAGTGCCCTGACTAGTGAGGTGGGACACACGCGGTACGGAGGGAAAGAGGAGCAAAGAAGAGAAGGGGGAGGGGGTTGTTGCAGAAGAAGCGTGAATAGGTTAATACAGCAGCTTCGCAGATGGAGCGCAGCCAGCAGGCAAGAGGCCACGGGGAAGAGTATGAGCAGGGCCAAATCAGATGGGTAGATTGAGCGTACCAGCTATATATATATAATAAGAGCGACACAAGTGAGCGGAGAAGCAAAAGGGATTATAGAGGTGGACTTTAGTAGTGAGTTGCTTGAGACCAGTAGGAGGGAGTAGGGATTGGAATTGCAAGAGAATAATAGGAACGCGTTCGGCAATGGAAGGGAGCGGATGGGAGCGGTTGAAGCCACTAACCGAGTAACGGACGGTCTTACAAAACGGCGGGAGGGAAAGGGGGGCGAAAAAGTTTAGGGGCAGGAGCGGAGGTGGTGTGGTACCAATAGCGGACGCCGTGGAACAGCAGAGGGAGAGCGCGACACACGCGCACGGGGACCTGGGAGTGGGGAGGGAAGGAGGGACAGGCCACTGGAAACGAACGAATAACAAGCGACGGACTTGCAAGTCAAAAGGTAAATAAACTGCCAGGAGCAACCAATCAATGGGGCCAGACTTGCCAAGACGGGAGCAGCTGGAACGACACCGATCGAACGAATATGTCGACGAATAATAATAATGATAACGATAATAATATTGAAAGAGAAGCGGGGACCCACAGACCGACCAAACACCTTGCCTAGGGAAGTAGATTCATTAATACAACACCGAACGATTCATCGAGAAAAAGAAACCCTGGGGGGCCGAAAGCGACCATACGGCAGCTTTATAAAGGAGACGGGGTTTTCTCCCCCACGAGCATATACAGAGAGAGAGAGAGAGAGAGATACAGAGAGACAGAGACTCCAGTGGCGTGCATACAGCCCACCAGGAGAGAAAGGGAGTGAGAGTTGGAGTAGGGGGATTGACACCAACGACCCTTTCGCCAGAGTGACACACCACCTGCGAAGCCCACTGTGGTTGATGCGGGGCCAGCTCGTATGCCCCAATTGAGTGGTGATTGCCGTGGAGCGGTCATCGGAGGCCTATATGCGTGGAGACAACACCTCTATATGCGCAAACATGTCTGTCTGTATGCGTGGGCCAACCTGGGAGAGAACTATCCCCTAATGGTGGGCGCCGTCGTCGACCGTAGGACGAGCAAAGGTGACGACAAGGCCTGGCTTTCCATCTCTAACTCTTTCTCTCTTTATTCTCTCTTTTTCAGGCACCCGTTCTCGCTCGCTCTCTGTGCTTGATTGTGGCGGATTCGATAGTATAACCCCAACAACAGTAAGTGTACACGGCGGACTCGCAACAGTGAAATCCCACCAACGATGGGCCATGCCAATCAACAGGATCCTTTTTCACCCCCAACAGTACGCGGGTGAGAGGAGGGATCGTCCTCAGAGGCCAAAGTCCCACACTGCCCTACCTCGGTCCCGTCAAGCTGGATTCCGACGGATTACCCTTCTTGGCCTAGTCTAAATACCGCCCTTTATTTTTTTTATAATTTACTCTTCCGTTCCCTCTTCATTGGTTATTCCCTCCATGACCCAATTGATCCGAGAATTCTCGCCGCCTATCCCTAAACACCTTAGAACGACTTACACAATGCGTGGCGAGTACAATCCCGGGAGGTTGGAGTCGGGGAAAAACCACGGGACTAGAGGGTCAACCACGTGGAGTGGTCATCCGGTGAAAAAATGAGGCCGGTCGGGTACTCTGCAGCTGAGCTAATCCACACCGAGAGAGTACGCGGGTTCCATGGCGCAATAACCGAGTCTTTAAACCCAGTAGGCAAAATCAACCCTGCATAGGTGATTGAGGTGGGACACTGCCGTGGGTCTTTCATGTGCCATTCGGACCATCCACCCTCCTCCTTCCAATGAGCGGAACGCGGGCTACGCTGTTATTGTACCCTTCCCATTCCTTCATTCATCGACTGTTGCGCTGATTAAATCGCAATCCAACCTCTCCCCCCCTTCCCTTCCCAAACAATCCAATTGTAAACACTACTTTGTTTTGTTTAACGAGTAATCTCCGCCCATCAGCTTACCGAAAACTATTCGAAAACAATAACAGTAGGTGTGATTGGCTAACACGTCGACACCTTCCCCCTAATTCCAGTCAGGGTAAACCTTCCAAACCGAGTGGCATCAGAATCGACACACAGTCCGCTGAGAATCCCTTAATTAAATATAAACAATGGTCCCTCTATTATTAAAAAATAACGCGTTCACGAAGGAAAAAAGGGGCGATTGTGAATCCTATACCAACGGTCATTCAAATGCCGCACCCTGTGCATCTCTCTTCTTTCCCTCTACCGACTGAGCACTCCGAATCGTGAAGGCATGATTTTTCATTCATTCGTCTGCCAAGGTAATACCCCCCCCCCATCCAGGTCGTCGAGTCCCTCTGATCAAGCCTCCAAAAATCTCTGTTAAAGCCTAACGCCTGCCCTTCACCGTACCAACCATAACCTTAGTCAAGGCATGGGTTTAATTGAACTATGGCTGCAACATCAATTAAATAGAATCGGTCGTCTAGGTCGTAATCTGGACTGTCGATCCATTTCTAAAGGCCAATTAAATCACTGGCAACTACAAACTAATAAATTACCATATAATTTAATAAACAGACCCTGGGAAGAACCCAGGTCCTTATGACAACCATGCTATGTTATTTTCGGGTTGAGCTTAATATAATATAGTTATATCAACGGTTATAAATGCCTAAGTATAAAATCAGAGTTGTAAGTAAGATAATAACCAAGTGTTTATTTTATAAAAACGAGTTCAAGGGATATCCTCCTGAGGAGGCCGAGGTCTGTTGGTTTTAATCAAGGCCCAAGGAATAATGACATCATGGGTACAAACATCAGTTGACTGGGTGTATCATCGGGACCTGACGTCGTTGACGAACTTGAGGGCCAGGACCTGGTGATTTTAGAGGCATCTGGTGTAATTTTATAACAACTAATTTTCTTAGCTGGCCCGCTTGGCTCAGTGGTAAGGCGTCTGTCTCGTAAACAGAAGATCGGCGGTTCGATTCCGCCAGTGGGCAGTTTTGTTTTGTATTTTCCCCCATTGAGCGGTTCCTTCGCTTTGTTTGGTTAAGATTGATCATGTTTTTTGGGGCCTTTAGAATCGCCATATTCCTAAGCATCTATTACTTTTATTTTCAACTCAATAACATCCTTCTCCCTAATCCGCATGATAGATATTTAATATTTCGATGATAACAAAATATTACCGTGAGCTTGTGTGATTTGTAAAACTACTTTTTTTTTGGGGGTATTTACACTCACTGTCCTTTGGCAGAAATATTACTACCTGATGTAGGGCTAGTCATTGCTTATATTATAATTTAACTATGCATCACTAAGGCCCATTGCCCCCCCCCCTACAGTACAGCTGGTTTTCTCATTGCCTGCCTATATCCATTAGACACAAATAGTGCTCTATATAAATACTTGTATAAATAGCAATGTGATAATTACTGACAGTGGTATGTGATTCTAGAAAAGGTTACCAGGTGCCAGTTTTAGGTGCAATAAAAGACCAAAAATGGCAAATTGTACTCATCAATTTTAATTATGTGGTGGTAGGTTATAGACCTTTTCCTCATCATATGAGGCTAAGTATATGTTAATGTAAGCACTGCAGTCACAACTGCTGTATAGCCAGAATCGTCCAAAACATGTATAATGGCCATAATAGTCTCTACCATATATGGTGAACTTACCACATTTTTTACCTACTTTTATTTTTTATCTATTTTTCGCACTTATCGGAAGTATGCCCCTGACG
>JANBQC010000774.1:0-11230 GCA_027576995.1 Dimargaris cristalligena
CCTGAGTGACATGCCCACCAGTATTCTCAATATTATCTAAGCATCCCATCCATTTACCTCACTTCTTCATTCCAATCTAATATTTTTACTCCTCCCTTCCCCCACTCAAACTCCCACTTTCTTATCCTCATAATGCAGTCTTCTTCTTTCATCAAGACCTTCCTTTTCACTGCCCTTGCCATGCATGCTTTTGCCCTGGCCAGCCTGCCTAATACTTATGCCCTTACCCACTCTTTGCCCCTGGTGCACTGTAGAGGTAATGAGGAAAAGACCCTCATCTGCTGTGATGCCAAGAGGGGAAAGGGCTTCACCCAGAATTAGGCCTATAGCATATATGACAAACTACCCCCATCCTCCACCCCAAAGTGACAAGACCAACACCCCTCCCTCCAGTTTCTGGCCACTATTTCCAGCAACATTACCATCTGTGGTGAACTTACCACATTTTTTACTTACTTTGATTTTTAATCCATTTTTCACACTTATTGGAAGTACACCCCTGATGAGTGAATGAGCCCCTGTCCCTGCCCCTGATGAGTATAGTCATTTTTCCTACATTTTCATTAGTATAGTATTTTTTCTATTAGTATATTATATACCCTTGACTATGATGCACCCCTGCATTCATACTACCCCTGGCCTGACTGTGCCCCTGTTTAAAGTACAGTTAAAAATAGCTTTCCCCCTTTCCCTTTTTCCCTTCTATTATTTCATATTAAATTTATTGGTTACCCAAGTATTACCTACCCTTTGTGATGACAAATACTATTATCTGGGAACTCCCCTCCCTTTCCCTCTGCTTAGTCATCCAATATTCTGGGACCTTCTCTCCCTTTCTCTATTATTCATCTATCTTTTTATTTAGGCTTCCTCTTTTGAGTATAAATACTCCCCCTTGCTGCCACCTCTTGGAACAGCAAGTCTATCATTACCTTTCCCTTTTATCACCTATCTTTTCAAATAAAGTTCAGTTTTCAAGGATTTAAGTTCAGTTCTTTACACCATCCACCCATCCCTCTCTATACACTAATGCATTACTATTCATTCACTTTAGTATGCTTAGATAGCTAGCATTGGCCCATATATAAAACCAGGTATTAGTCAAATATATATTTACATAACATCCATCTACAAGATAATGGGGAAGATGACAATAGTTATAGGCATGCATAGGCCTGGGAGATGGCATTATTAACCATAATTTCTGTGGATCCGGAGTGCAGATGGCATCGAGATATAGAAGGTGGATTTAACAATAACCCAATGAAGAAGCAAATTATAGATAATAGCAAGCTGAAGAACTAGTGAGTAATTACCAGGAAATGTCTAGGGGAATTAAGAACCCGGTTAACAATTGGTAGGCATATCTTTACCAATTCCACCTGTTCCATATCTCAGGCCAGTTGACATATGCCCAAAACATCAATTCATTTTGGATGACATTTCACATATCTAAACCCAAATGCAACTTAATGCAGACACTTTCCAATACAAATTACAGTTTTTACCTACTTTTATATTTTCTTTTTAATCTCTAGGAGGGTCTTGTATTTTCCTTCCACTAATATGATAATTATATAATCATATAGTAGTTTGGCTGTAAGTATTGGTGGTAATGTCTAAAGCAAAAAGGATATGCAAACTAGGTCTGGGTTTCCCAGTGTGCAAAAGAGGCTAATATTGGTGCTCATGAGAATTAGGCAAGGTACTCAATATAGTAATTAAGTTGGTACAGCTGACGAGGGATACACCCTATTAGTGTGACTAGTCACACTTGTCTTGTACCAGAGTCCATAAGCCGGGTTTTATAAATACCATAGCTATGGAAGTTGTTACAACTAGGTCTGATCAGCAGATAACATAAGAGGGGGGGTGTTAATTAGGGTGTCTGAGCATGTAGTGCTATGACCAGGGATGAGCGTATAAGGTGATTATATAAATCAGGGAATATCCCGTTGTAAATAGGGAGAGAGGTACTTATGTACTGCTGCATAGTGCAGGTTTAAGGGAAGCTTATTCCTATCAATTCCTTTATCGGGTCTACCAAACCCCAGATCATTACTATATATATGTTAGAAAACCATCTCATCCCGAGTGTGGAATACTCTTCCCGATGCGGCACATGCTCACTGGCCTCCTATTGGTCAGATTTTCTCTAATAAAAACAACCACGGAGAGCTTAATCATCTCCTTGTGGTTCTTTCCTACTCTTATCTATTTTTGACATGCTTTATTATCAATCTCGGATTATCATCTACGAGAGAACTTGCGGTTTTTCCAACAATATATCCCTTTTAAAACCGAAACGAGCGCTAACACTGAACTCGCAGCCTAGAGCTAGCCACTATCTCTGAAACTGTGGGAGAAGACGGTATTTTCTAAGCTATGAGATCATAAGGTGTTGAAGGAGAATGGTCGAGACTGGCGAAATCATCGTCAACGACCATTCGACGCCTATTACAATTATTCTATCTTAATCTTACAATTCAGGTATAAAAACCCGCATATTTTACTCCCTAGTTCGAGGAACAATCCACTGAGAAAACGAACTAGTCATATATTACCGATTATACCGCACTTATTTACAAATAAATATTCTTTTAAAAAAACTTATCCATTAAACCAAAAACTATCAATTTTATTACTTTAACAAGGCCGTCGAAGAGCGAATATAAAGTAGCCACGGTCCCTGGGTTCGAAATATATTCATTCCTTTAAAATAAAACGATTTACCATTTTTTAAAAAAGTTATTTCAATTAA
The DNA here is from genome assembly GCA_027576995.1 of Dimargaris cristalligena. Classification (NCBI taxonomy): domain Eukaryota; kingdom Fungi; phylum Kickxellomycota; class Dimargaritomycetes; order Dimargaritales; family Dimargaritaceae; genus Dimargaris; species Dimargaris cristalligena. Next base: position 2,762 of record JANBQC010000774.1, read on the forward strand.
TTAACATAACACCATGTTCCGTTCCAAACGTCCGTTCACTGGGAGCCCGGAGGTGTCTCTTCCGCCATCTCCATCCCGTCCCTGCTCACCACTTGAACGGTTGTTTCCGGCCTCCTCCTCCTCACAGACCGGTGCCCTTCAACCCGACAGGGTCACGCCGAACCCTCCCGGATCCCCGGGCCGTGGTACTACACTTATACGCAGACACATGGCACTGGAGGTTTGTCCAATTTTTATAGTGGCGGTGCCCTAAAGTTATCTACTGGTATTTATAGTATCTTAATGGACCTTCAATGGGTATTTGTTTGGATGAGCAGTGAAGGTGAATGTAATGCTAGTCGGCGCTACCAATAGGGTATTAGGGTCTACGAATGTGATAAATGGGCGCGGCGCTCTTTTGAGAACGAGTTGGCACTTCTGTGGAGAGACCCCGGCTTACTGACAGGGGGTGCTCAAGGAAGTAGTGAGACTAGTAATTGGAGATGCTGGAACTCTAGGACACCGATTGACTTGGGTGCAGAACATAATATGTAACAAATGTCGATGTGTTCGGAAAAACCAGTTAACGTAATGGTGGTGTTTATTACAGCATGTTATTCTCGTCAAAGGGCTCAGCTCTAAATAGACATCTTATTTCCTTCGCAGGATTCTGGTGTCTTTAGTGGGCGAATTAGAATGCTACAAAGATGTCATTACTTTGTGAAAGAGATAAAAATAGCTGCAATTGATACAATACCATATAATAATGCGCTGAAAGTAGATGGATGAAGGAATACAGTACTATATCGCAATGTTAATTAGAAAAATATCAAATACCCGAGGCAGACTTTAACGGGATTAGGTATTTGCCGCTACAAATAAATCCTAACATGTTGGACAACACTATATACGTAAAGAAACCCTTTGAGGGTTGGCTTATGTTGAATAGCTGGTTAGACTGGCATCCCTGGTTAAAGATGTATTTACTACTCATTTTCCAATGTAAAAACTATTTGAAATATGTTCAACTGCATCGGGTATCCCGGGATAATTTGGGGTGTGCCTTTTAAAGCTGCCGTAGCGCATTTACAGGGATCCAACAAAACAATCGCCCATTAGAACTCTCGCCATGCCTATTAAGCCTTGTGACCCACCGTTGATTGATTTTTTTTTACTGAATAATGTCGAGCAATGGCTTCCGCCATACGGGTTCCTGCTATCCCTCGCATCATCTGACAAGGTTAGGTATATGCCAATTAGAATGCATGTATATGTGAAGGTCCCGCACATTGTACATTTATCAAGTGAATATCCGCCAAGAATGGCCTGGTAAACTGTGCCCGTTTTTAAACAAGGTGTAGAGGCTGAGTGGTGAGGAATCGGCAGTAGGGCAGGGGGAGGAAAAAGGCGTCCCCCAGCTGATCAAAGTCATCCGTGCGTAGAGTGGAAAGCCACAGAAAGAAGTAATAGTAGATTTTGGGGTAAATCGACGGTAGTTTTAGGCCTTAATGGTTTCCGCCTCGGCTTCCTGGGCGGCCAACCGCTCCTCTTGGCGCTGCTTAACGTCCCAGTTGTAAACCCGGGCAGTATTCACTTCCATCGTTGTGACTTGTTCCCGTAGAAACTCGACATCCTCACTAGTGGTTTCCAGGGTTTTAGTGGCCGTAGCTAGCTTATCCTTCAGGAGAGCCTGGGCTTCGGTCAGAGAATATTCGAGCATCACGTTCGCCTGGAAGGGAGAGATTGGGACATCCGGAGAAGACATGGTGCAGTTCCGTTGTAGTTATGAAATACCGATACAAAGGCAGGTTGGAGGTTAGAGATCTAAGCTGGACGAGAGGAGGCGTGGTGGAATAGAGTAGACTACATGGTTCATAATGTAAGGGAAATTACGCAACTTACTCCGAGCCATAGGTAGACCTTGTCAGCGGACTCGACACGGGCTTTGGCGTAGCAAGTATCGTGGAGTTCGAACTGGGTATTGATGACCTCTCCGGATTCCTAAAAGCGGGGAGTGGGTCGGATCAGAGTATAGTGGATATAGAACCGGTTGGTTGATTTATAATCTGACGGATCCACTGAAACTACAGGTCTGACCCAGTGGAATGGAATGACAAGTAGTTTCCCAAGGTAATTGCACCAGGGGTGGTGACCCGAACACAGTGGTTCAAACTGGGGGGAGGGCTAGCTAATAGAATTTCGCGAATGTTACCTGCTTGGATATTAAAAAGTCAACCATGGCCAGGGTCTTCTTAATCTCCGGCACCTTGCCCTCGAGGGACGCCTTCCGCTGCATGGTGTTGTTTTCCATAAACTTGTACTTGCTCAGGGTCTCGGCGAATTTTTTGAGGGTTATTTCGGCCGACTCGTTATTTTGGAGGTACTCGCCCACATTTTCCTGTTGAGAAGGGGGAGAGGGGGGGAGTGTTAAGGGAGATAGGCGACCGGGGAAGTGTTAGACAGGTCTAATGAAAGGAAGGAAAGGAGACCCAGACCGGAACAGGGAATGTTTGGCTGGAGGTACCTACAATGAACGGAGCCAGGGGGATGCCTCGGGGATTGGATTCCATCTGACGAGAGATTCAATAAGACTGACGAGGGGTTAATTAGGGTAAGGAAACAAATGCACGGATAAGGTTAATGGTTAGGGAGGGTTGGCTCAGGCTCTTCGGAGGAGGTACTACTACTTACTCCCTTTCTCATCTTTGATGGTTCCCTCCTTTCCCAGTAAGCGGGGGCTAAAGCGGGGAGGGGGAGGAATAATCACCAGGAACATCATTTGACTCCCCCCGATTTTCCCGCCAGCTTCGTGGATTCCTGCAGCCACCACCACACCAGCAAGAAGAGTATTCCAGCCTCTCCTCCTCCACACAGCTATAATGCTAGCCCCGATTCATCCGACCAGTCTCCAAGCCTAGTTTCTTTCTCTTTCGCCTAGTCTTTTTGTCGAATTATATTGTCCAACGGCCCATTAGGGTGCCCTCTTTTCGCTATCTGTGCCTTTTTATATTATTCCTGCCATCTCCCTCGGCTGTGTGTCTTCTCCACAACCAAGCTTCCACTCTGACTCTTCTCACTCTCACTCGCACTCTCTATCTGTAACTAGCTAATTTACCACTGTTCGTTGAACAGATTATCCTTGCCCCCCCTCTTTCCATCTACACCAGTACCACCGCCACCACCCGTACCTGTAAATATGACCCGTGGTAACCAACGCGACCTCGCTCGGGAAAAGAACCGTAAGAAGGCCGAAAAGGCCGGGAAGGCCAGTAAGACCAAGGACGGCCGCTCTCTCATCCAGAAGAAGGAAGACGACGCCGCTATTATGCGCGCGAAGCAGCAGGTAAGTAGTTGTTTCTTTGAGTGCAGTATAATGGATATTATATATATGTAAATAGCTTCCCTTAACCACCACATCGTTCACCCTCCACTGTTATATCAGGATCAAGGCATTCGAGTCTCCTCCATTGACCGTTGCTAATTAATAAACGGGCTATTTTACCTACCTCCTTACCATAATCCCTCGCTAGAAAAACGCTGAGAAAGCAGCTGAGCCGGCGAAGAAATAATCTCACCGAATCCAGGAAAGCGGCGGTGCGAACTCCAGGCTCATTAGCACTCAGCCGCCTCGGCAGGCTTGCGGCGCGACCGGACCGGGACTTTCACATTTTTTCACATAAATATGATTCCGGCTACGACGCAATGCGACCCTTTTAATTTTTTGTTGGATAGTCCCTAATATCTACGGCTGGCTTGGCCGCCCGCTTCTATACTGTCTTGTTTAGATACCTCCAGGGTTAGTAGTAGTAATAAGTGACTAAATAAATTCATTCTCAAATAGGCATTTCAGCCCAGACCATTTTCTTATTTTTAAATTCATTCCTGTTTGGCTCTCCGCCATGCTTAAAATCCTGTGGCGGTCACCCCACCATTGGCTATACTGTCACTTTTTACTCAGATCACGTGGATCCATATGGTTTAGAACATAAGCGGGTGATAAACATGGCCAATCGTAACGATTACCACTTCTACTTCTATGAGCACTAGACCAAATACGCGCTGCCATATCCCTTTCAAGTAATAGGCGGGGAAAAGAGGAGGAACCTGACCTACCCCAACCACCCAATGTTCTCCGTTACAAATTGTCGTCCCAGCGCAGCTGCATTCTGATAGATTACTAAACTGATTATGGGTCCCCCGAATCGCACTTGCCATTATCAAAGTAGGGAGGGGGAAATTTCAGCCACCCTCTCAAGCTAACCAAAACCCAGGCCCAACATGTAATCTCTTCTGGCTAAAGCAGTTTAAAGTCTGTGAATAGCGCGATGTGAGTTAAAGAGGAGGTGCCAGCTAATAGGGGGTTGGACTTAACCACCACCCACCTTACAAGCCCAGGCCCACCGCCAGCGCTTGCTTTGCTGCAGGTATGGTCTGGGGCACAGGAGGGGGGATTCCAACCACCCCACTGAATCTGGAGGATATACCTTAGTGGGACTTTGCACTGGCTTGAATCCTTTCAAACCAGGTCTGATCCAATCTCCCCTCTTTCTTGAATCTATCCCCACCGCTTAGCGTCTCCTGATTCCTTCGGCTAAGCCTGTTCCATTCTTTTCCTGCCCTTTTTATTGTATCCCCCAACCCAATTTCATTACCCTCTTTGTTGCTTAGTTCCATGACCCCTTTACACGCCTTCGCCGCCCCCCTGCGTGCCGCCTGGGCTCGGCCCAACTCGTTGCTGGCCCGTGCCCCCCGGTCGTCCACCCGGCCTCTACTGGGTGCCACTGCCCCTCGTCTGGGCGCTCTGCGCACCTACGCCACAGAAGCCGTTGCCACGCGACCCAAGAAGATCCCCAACCTCAATAGTACCACCGCCGAATACCAAGTGGCCGAGGATGACTTCACCCCCCCGGACGAGGAGCCCACCGCTACGCTGACCAGTGTCAAACCCTACACCATCAACTTCGGTCCCCAGCATCCCGCCGCCCACGGGGTGTTGCGCATGATCCTAGAACTGGAGGGTGAACGCATTGTCCGCGCTGACCCTCACGTCGGTCTGCTCCACCGCGGTACCGAAAAACTCATCGAGTACAAAACCTACCTCCAGGCCCTCCCTTACTTTGATCGGCTCGACTACGTGTCCATGATGACTAACGAACAGGCCTATTCGCTGGCTGTGGAAAAACTTCTCAACATTGAGCTCCCCGAGCGCGCCAAGTACATTCGTACCCTGTTCGGGGAAATCACCCGCATTCTGAACCACATCATGGCCATCACCACCCATATTATGGACGTGGGCGCCCTGACCCCCTTCTTGTGGCAGTTTGAAGAGCGGGAGCGTCTGATGGAGTTCTACGAGCGGGTATCGGGTGCCCGTATGCACGCCGCCTACGTCCGCCCCGGCGGAGTGACTTCGGATATGCCCATTGGCCTGATGGACGACATCTACACCTGGGCCAAGGTGTACGCCGACCGTTTGGACGAAATGGAGGACGTGGTCTCCGGAAACCGTATCTGGGTGAACCGGACCAAGGATATCGGTATCCTGACGGCCCAGCAGGCCCTGGACTGGGGTTGCTCTGGAGTCATGTTGCGCGGTAGTGGTATCCAATGGGATATCCGTAAGGAAAAGCCCTACGACGCCTACGACAAGGTCGAATTCGACGTGCCTGTCGGTACCCGCGGCGACTGTTACGATCGGTACCTGTGCCGTATCGAAGAAATGCGCCAGTCCCTCCGCATCATCCAGCAATGCCTCACCCAAATGCCCGACGGCCCCGTCAAGGTTGAAGACTGGAAGATCGCTCCGCCCCCGCGGGTCCACATGAAGGAAAATATGGAGGCCCTGATCCACCACTTCAAACTCTACTCCGAGGGCTTCTACGTGCCACCTGGTGAAACCTACACCGTCATCGAGGCCCCGAAGGGTGAATTCGGCGTCTACCTCGTTTCCGATGGCTCCAATCGCCCCTACCGCTGTAAAATCAAGGCCCCCGGTTTCGCCCATCTGGCCGTCACCGAAACGATGGCCCGCGACCACATGTTGGCCGATATGGTGACCATCATTGGTACTTGTGATTTGGTGTTCGGTGAAGTCGATCGTTAAGTATTGATCGGATCTATCCATGACCGGTGCAGGGAAGGGGGGCGGTGGGGTGGTTCTATCACCTACTCCATCCGGTGGAGTTTCAAGGGGTGCCTTGAGGAACGATTGCTTGCCAATCTCCAGGGTTACTTCATACATCTACATTTGGATATCATTTTATTTTTATTTTTATTTACTTATACTCTTTATTTGCATCGCCCCCTTCCAAGCACCTCGTTATTTGTTTGTCTTCTCAGCGCCCTTTCCGTTTTCGCAGCTATTATTTAATGTCCACATAGATAAATCATGACAGCAAATGTTGTTCGTTGAATTTATAAAGGGCCACCAGCCTTGTATGTATCATTACCGGTTTGTGGGTGGGGGACTGGTTTCAGGTGAGGCTGCGTTGGGTTAACAGGTCATTAAACTTGCCTATCCTCTTTGAACACCTCAATGACAATGCCGTGTCCGCCACTGTAATGGCAACAGCGACTCTGCACCAGAACTAATTTTATATTGATTCAGGTCGTTGTATTTAATTCGAGATAAAAATAGATGGAAAGAGGTCGGGTGGCTGGTGCCGAGGCGGAAAGTTGGTATATGGTGTGGGTAATTATAATTGGAAATGCGATAAACAAATGGTAAAACAACAACAACAACAAGCAAACTAGGCGCAGATGCTCATTCGAAAACGGCGAAAGATAGATCCACAGAATAGGTAAAAGTGGAGGGAAGAAAAGCTATCAACAGCAGTATTTGGCCTATATAATTATATGTATTGAAATAAATAGGCGAAAAATCACCTAGGTTCACACATATGTATGTATATATATATACGTGGATAAGGTTGGGCGGGGTCCCTCGTATTTGGGGGAATGGGGCCGATAATGCATCAAATGTATCCATCGAAGCTCACGAATATGAGGCTATTTAGGCATCCTTCTGAGCCCCGGCGGCCGACTGCTCGACCAATACACCGACCTGGGGGTATTTACTAGTAAACAAAGCCTCCCAATCACGCAGAGCCTCACGTTCGTCATCCGCCAAATCTGCCAGAGTATCCAGGGGCCCATCCACATTGGGCAGCATATCCTTTTCGAACGAACCCTTGGCCAGACCACGGGAAGCATCATGACCCGCGAAGTTACCGTAGGGGCCCTCCGGACCGTAGAAATTGGCGCCCTTGGTCACGTCAAACACCTTACCATTGACCGCCATGTAAATTTTGGCCGGGGCCGCCGTAGTAGTAGTAGCGGAGGAAGAGTCTTTCGCGACAGGTGTTTCAACGCTCGATTCGGGGGCCTTTTGGACGGTACCGTTGAAGGCAAGCAGATCGCGCATGGTGAATTGACGGAACTCGACGGTTTCGGGGTGTTTCGGTTGGGCGGGGGTGGCAGTGGCGGACGCCGAAGACGAAGTTGAAGCCGTAGCTGCGGTGGCCGGGCCGGCCCGTCTATGCCCAGCGGTCGAGGCATGAGTCGCCGACGAGGAAGTGGCGGCACTGGGGAAGAGGATGGTACGCAGCATGTACAGGAGGACCGCGACCAGCACCCAGTGGGTAGGGTTCTCCTTAAACTGGAGGACAAGGTTATTAAGGAATTCCGGAAGCATGGTAAGTGATGAATGTACAGGTCGTAGCAATGCTAATAGGAACAATGAGGCCGGAATTAGAGGGGGGGAGTGAAAACAAAGTCTATTGACCTATCGCAATGGGGGTATTCTTCGAGGTCCTAATCGGAGAAAGAGGTGGGAAGGGAAGAGAAGTGGAGAAATGGGGAAACAAGAGGAGGAGGAGGGTTACTTAGATCTTATCCTGAAGGACTTATGGAAGCGCAAGGGTGGAAGGCCGAAGCCACCCAAGGTAGCTTAGTCAGTCGTTGGTCTTCCATGTTGTCAGGGGAGCAATATTCCTTATACCAGCAAAAGGGTTGGCGGGATGGGAAAAAACCTACACCATTACCAAATTAGGCCTATTGGCGGCTCTAATAATGCAGTCCGCCTTTCCCATGGCCCTGGTACTGACAGTTTAGTAAAGCGAACTACTAAAATCATAAAGTGGGCCTTGACCCAGGTTTATACATATATTACCAGTTGAAAATTGGACATTTAACAACTGAGACCATGCTCATATGGGGGAGGCTCAGTAAGGCAGTATAACGAGAAATCCGCTAGATGAGGAAAATATTACTGGCTGAAAATGCATCTACCACCAACTTGTTAACGTATTCAATAAATCCAAGTAAAGAGAATCCCTCAATCTCTTTATGGCCCGCCTCTCGTATTATAGCTTAGATATTATTCTTTAAGATCGGGAATTCTATTTATAATACTCTGTTGTGGTCACAATTAATACCACAAGGTAATATAGCCCGATAACCTTATCAGGGCCAACTGGAGCAGCCTCAGTC
>JANBQC010000775.1:0-11169 GCA_027576995.1 Dimargaris cristalligena
GCCGTGTCTCAGGTGGCAGCATTCCCCGTTCAGTACATCTCCAAATAGATGCGATAGTATTATGGCATTATGCCGTTTTTCGAACAACTTCACACAATGAACTGAATCCGCGAATTTCGATCGGTACCATTGTTTTAACCAGATTCGCTTGAAGTTCACAAAGCAACACCCGACGATCCAATTTTGACAGGCGCTCCGTCTGCTTTATTTCCCCCCCTCGTCACTTCGGGAGTACGGACATGAAAGACTTGGCGATGTTCGCGGCAGTTATTCAACGGGGGTGTGGGAGACTATTGGAAATAATGGGAATATATTTAATTTCGAGTCGGATTTACGGCGCATCAACAATGCCATGTTATCAACTGCCAATAGAATACCACTGCTCAATTTTTCCGACAGCTATGTAGGGGGAAGATCCTAGCATGTGGGCGAAAAATTCGCCAAAGTCCATTCACGATGGGCTCAATACATTGCTAATATATGTTGTCTTACCACTGCCATTGGGTCCGCGTTTGGTATTGGCCGAGGGCGGAGGTTATTAGTTCCATGGCATTACACTACTCAGTCCATATTTTTATGACATTTCATCGGTCCGCCTATTTTTAGTTTCCATAGGGATTTTCTACTGAACCTTTGTAATGAATTATTTCGAAATGAGAAATAAATACACAGAGTTTTGGTAACCATCCTTCCGGCCAACAGTATCGGGACATGGTCAGTCGGGTGTAGCGCCGGTCGGTCCGATGCATCTGAATTTATCCACAGGCAATGTGTAGATTATAAGGGGCCGTTTATTCTTCCGCTCTTCCTAACGAGAAAGCGATTGGGGCTGGTTATCTATCCAATAAAATCGGTTAGGCCCACTAAGCTCACAATTATACTGGCACTTACACATAGCATTGAACCTATATATAAATGTTACTAGTTGTATCCCAACCCGTTTTAATATAATGTGCGAATGTCGATCAATTTGGGATCTGGGAATGGCTATCAACCAATTCACACGCACTAAACAGTCGATTGGGGAGAAAGGCACTCGCCCTTCGATGCATACTTCCCGTGCTCCTATTGCAACCAGAAGAGGCCTCTCCCCCCCATAGGATGGAGGCCGATCTCTCCCACAGTACCTCCTATCTGAGGGAGGAAGACCCACAGGACCATGACAGAGAAAGGCCGGCCCCCCCAATGGAAGAGGACGCCATCCCCCCAACGGCACAAGAGCAGCACCTCATCCAGGAGGAATAAAACACACCGACCCGAGTGGCCAGCTTTGTTCTTTGTCTTAGAAATAAATACTTATTTTACATTTCAAACTCTTTATTTATCTACCTGCCCTACTCGGCATCTTTGTTATTCTTATCTATAGTTCTTGGCCCTACTCGGCCCACTTGGTTACACTATAGCCATCGATAACCTAGGTCGATTCGCGCTCTAACCCCCTCCCTGTCCAAACTATGGAAGCAGGCCACTACAGTTAGTGGCACTGCCGTCCCCCTTTACATAAGCTGGTCAATTCGCGAATATCTTAGCTATCCTCAATAGTCCAGTTCTGTCCTAAATTTTTTATTATTCCAACCCTCCTCTATAATTAGCCATACCTTGTTCTACGACCGCTCCTATTATACAGGGTATCCCATGGACTTCAGTCTCACTGATCCGCCCAGGACCATACTATTATCAACGGGAATATCTCAGGTAACAATTGTGGTGATGGCCATGTACGATTAAACATGTACGGCTGTTCCCATACGGACAGGCCCACTAGCAACTATTGGGTCCTTGCCACATTATCTCATGGGGGGTTCGGGTAAATTATGTATCGCAAAAGTAGCATGCGTTTCCTAGTTGCGCCATCCCAACTAGGGCCAGTATGTTTTTAATGACAATTGACCAGATTCTTCAAATGCCGTTGGTTGGGGTAGTATGGGTCACACGCCCGTACGGAAGACCTGATGAGTCGTGTTTGAATTGTCAACAGGTTCAAGAAGGGTGGGAAAGGGGCGATGCTGGCTATCCACCAGGCCGTTATTGGAAATAATGGTGAATTGAAATTGGTTGACAACCCCGAGCGCCTTCCATTATGACTGGAGACGAGAGGGCTCGGGGGAGTCAAACGGGAAATCAAGATCTGGTTTCACCAAAATATCATGAGTGGATTCTTTGTCTGATGTCCCCATCAATTCGGGAATGGAATAATGGCCAAGTATGACAATGCATAGCTGTTGAGGGACATGCTTTACCAACGCGTTGGTTAATAACCCCATCCTAATCCGTCTGGCTCCATCTTTTCTTGTGGATCCCCTTTTAACTGATGAATACAGTGGGACCACCTGAGGCCTTCATGAGATTATTCCTAAAGGGATGGGGGTCCCTGTTAGTCAGGCGGTCTTCTCTAATGGGTGAACAGGTGATAGACCTCAGTGAAGCAACTGGTTACGTAGTTGCCGAGCTGTTTAACCATAGCATCGCCTATTCGGTGGCCCTTGCTTTAGGCGGACTAATCTAAAAGTGGGGACATTTGTACACCCACCTATGTGGCATGGCTAGGGAGTACCTGATCCAGATTTGGAGCACCCTCCCTTCCCCCCTGTTACAAGGAATATGGGAATAGCTCCTATATCCTATTGTAATATAAATTCGCCAGTTCGGGTGTGGTTGTGAAATACATCCGTACCTCTCTCTGTTGATACAGACGAGTCGCTCAATTGTAGCCCTCACCGGACATGTCCCCACCAGTCAGCAGTTTTTTTAGCTACCTTTCTGAATACATAACCTTGCCGCCTTTCCCTCTACTCGGTTCAATCATTGTTCCATTTTATCCTCTAAACCCTGGCCGATATTTACCTACGCGTCCATGTCAATGCTTTTTACAGCCATATTCTACCTTGTATATCCGCTGGTCATATACTATTCAGCTCTTCCCCGCCCTACTTCCCACCCACTCTCCCTTGCTTACTGTCGCATGTAGACCATGAAGCTGTATGTTGTATCCGTGACCCTACTTGGCCTAACCGTGGTCCACCGCGCAGCCAGTTGGCCTCAGCCCATTAACGATAGTAACAACTCTGGGAGTGAGGTCTCCAATGGCGCGGGGGATAGTCAGCCCAGTGACAAACCAAATGGCAGCGCATCAAGCGGCGGTGCTAAAGGCAAGTCTCCTTCCAGCAAACTGGCCTCATTGATGCCCCCTCCCCCTGAACTTATCCACAGTACCCTGGATTATTTACCATATAGCGACCGGGTACCAATGACCGCGGTTAACCGATATTGGAGCAGAGTTGTCAAGAGTCACCGTGACAGCCAGGCCTATTTCGAGGCAAGTTCACTGGCTCCAGTCAAAATAAGGTCCCGTATAGAGTGTTGCTCGACTGGCCATTTTGCATAGTATGTATCCTACCGCATTGCTACACTAGAGGATTGTTCGCAAGTGACCGGCACCTCAGTGCACTGATAGTGTTCAATATCCCCCTTTTCGAAATCAATGGCTAACTCGTCTTGGCCACGGCCATTATTCATTGGACCATAACCATTGCTATATCTTTTCGTGTCCGGAAGCTTATGCGCCATTTTAATGAGCTTTTGCGAAAACGTGACCCGATCAGCCTGAGCCAATTTCAAGCGCTCTTTCCAATGCAACCGATGGATACGATCATGACCTTCGCTTGGCAGGAATTCGGTGGCCATATTACAGGAAGATTAGAGTCACCGAATAACGAGGCCTTTGGGGCTGACCGGGCGGACTGGGTCGGTATGTCTGACTATTCAAAAAAAGCAGCCATTGTAGAGGAGTGGGCGTATCTGGATTACACTGCACTAAGTGCCACGCACAAGCGGGTCATTTTTCCCTTGCTATACCTTTTACCGACCTTAGCGGCGACTGAAATCGCGCAATTATTACTAGCTGTCCACTTCTTTATCGCCAATGTACCGGCTGAGGAGGTTCAAGACCTATATAGAGGCGACCTAATCCTCGCGATATTTAACGAAGACTTCCACGGCATGTGGAGTAATGATATTATCGAGGCCCATATCAATCAACTTGTAGCCAGCGTCAGTGCCGTCCTAGCCACCGCTGGTCAATTCGCCAAATTAATGGAACTATGGAGCCTGAAAGATAGTGGGCCACTGATCGTACCTGACTTGTACGCCTATACGGCTCTGTTGCTTTTGGAGTTTGATGATTCCGGCCCCGAACAAGATGCCGAAATAGCCCGCCACATTTATTATGACTGCCGCTACGCAGGTGCGCTGGGCTTTAAAAATGCCCAGAAAAAATGTATGGTGCATAATGTTGGAAATTCATTTCCCCCGTCCCACGGATTCCATCTCTGTGATTGGCTCGTCCTATACTTGGGACTTTACTATAGCCGTTACTATATCATCCTATAACTGGAACTTCGTCCTAATCGTTATTACTGCTATTATTCAATTCAATAAAACCAACCGTGGGCATCTAGCTTTGCCCCTTGCGGTTCTTTCTCTCTTCTTTGAATTGTTTTAGTTGTATCTGAAGGCACTTGCGTTTACCATCAAACTTATATTTCCAACACATAATGGGAATAGGTATATGGACTAATATATCCTTAGTGATATGGCAGCCGGTGGATTTGTGTACCCGCACAGGGCCTCTAGCAAAACCCCCAAATTGGCTATTCGCGTCCGTCGCTCAGCAGCCATGAAACTCCTCGAAGCAAACCACCTTGAAGTGGACGAATATCTCTGGCCGGGTAATAACGTGCTGTTAGATCAGCTGCACGTAACTAAACGTCGCAGAGGCTTTCCATCACCACAGATCACCCTTAGCCAGACGTAATTCCACAGTCTATTGCCTTTAATTGAGGGGCCATTCAGTTCCTTATACGCAATGCCTCTTAACATTTAGATTTTATCCACATTCAGCTCTTATTAACAGCAACATTTACTCTAGTAAAATTAAGTTATCCACCCCTACCAAGCCCAACTTGGGTTAGTTGCATTAGATTTCAGTCTACCATGCAAGATAATCTATACGACTGTGACCAAGTCATTCGCTAATACTAAGCATTATTGTGTCAGACTATGTTTTCTATGGTAAAACCGGGTACCATGATAAACATTACCTCCGACCTCAACCACCGCTCGAAGGACACCTCTACTATACTCTTACTGTTGATCCGAAATCTTCACCCACTACCATTAGAGTATTCCGAGTACCTACTGGTACAGGTTGGTGCCATCTTTACTACTCCTGAGTGACTTGCCCGGGGCATCCCCGCATATAAGTACCCCCGCAAACATCCCCTTGGTGTTTCTCAGCTACTATCAATATATTTTTTACTAAAAACCCCTTATATACCCGTCCCCAATTTGACACTTGCGCTTAGACGCCCCCATTTGTATTTCGATACTACAATACTGTGAGATGGCATGTAAGGCTCATAGTGTAACTGAAGGAATTCTATAATATGGCGCTAAAAATTAAAGCAAGAGCATCAAAGTAGAAAGCCCGAGTATTTTATTGCTTCAATAAGCCATTCCAAACATAAAAAAATATCATTTATAATGTCATCCACTTGCTACAATTCTCCTCCCACGTCCAATCGTTATTCATTCGGCAGTGGACCCAAGGGATATGTCTGGCCAACGACTAATTAAACCAGCTACTCGGACAGGCATATCTTGACCCATGGACTACCTCTCCCTATGCCTTAATGCTAGCGAGATTCTTCCGACGGCTATTGGCAGCCAAACGCAATTTCCGCATAAACGTGCGGCGGACGGCGGTTTTGTTCTGTCGGTTCAACGCTTGTTTCAAAGAGAACCTAAATATTAAAAGTGTGCATTTCGCCCCAGGCATGGTCAAGTGGATTGAAAATGTAACGAATAATCGATCAGCAAAATCATAATATTATAATATATATTCTAGGGTGTAGTTCACGTTTACGTTGGACCCCTATAGCGCAATAGGGGCAGGTTTTCAAACAAATGGATCTATGCTAAGAAAAATACGTGACATTAGCCGGTTAATACTCATCCAATCAGCCAAAATAATATTAAAACCCGTGCCGAATACTTACATGTCCTCGGGAACAGGGAAAATTGATTTGGTTTCATTTTCTTGGTAATAGGATCTATACAAAGGCAAGGTCAGTAGTACAAGACAATCACGGAAATTGTTTAGGTTAAGTAATGCTAAAAAGTAAGTAGATGCCTAAATGCAACCAGCGGATCCTTGCTACGTAGACAAACCATGTTATACTATCCACTGAATACTCGGTGGGGAAGGGTTGAGCAATCGTCCCCCTTGACGGGAATCGAAGGAGGTGGGGAACTTACCGGTCAGCGAGATTGGTGTTGTTATGATGGAAGAAGAACATGAAGTTCGGCAGGATTCGCTGCGTTTCAATGTCGTTGGCGGCAGTCTTGTCCGTACGACCCTACAAAAAACGGATAACAAGAATTGGAGTTGTAAAAACAATAAGTTCAGCAAATGATCAGTTTCAGTAGTGACAATTATTGCATAAACATGTACTGATTGCTAGAAACCATAAACTGAGACCTTGCAGCTACATTTTGATTTGTTTTTTCACTTTCTGATAGACTTACCTTGGTTCCCTGCCATCCAGGTTCTTGAGTCTCTGTTTTTTCGACCACTTCCACGGGTAAATCCGTGAAGTCGTCATCATCCACTCCCGCTAACAAGGAAAACCCAAGACCCCCGGCGTCCTCACTTTCCCCTTCATCGCCTCGGGTTTCCGAGCGGCCAAAGAGGGACCGCAAATCGGATTGGATAGCAAATTTCCGGGCCGTGTCCACCGCAGGGAGCGGCTTATTTTCGAATTTGGGCGGAGGCAACGAAGGATCCACGGCATTGGCGGCACTACTCTTCGCCATGAGTTCAGCCTCTTCCTTCTCCTCCTCCTCTTCCTCCATCGCTCCGGGTAACAGCAGATCGGTACAGTCCGGGGCGTCGGGGTCGAACCGGACCATGGGTTTCCAATAGAGGTAGTGGGATTCCACTGCTTCCTGGGTTGGGCCGTCGGCCTCCGCCGCCATCGTCGCTGGGTCATCCCCCACTCCCCAACTAGCACGGGAAGACTCTTTGCCATCCTTCGATTCGCTGAACATGGCCCGTAAAACGTCTTGGGCTTGGGCCCGATCGGCGGCTAGGTTGAAGTTGCCCTCGGTATCGCTATTCGCGTCGCTTACATCGCCAGCCCGACGCTTGCTTTCCTCCTGGGATTCCGGGGAAGCCTTGCGTTTGCCACCGAAAAGGGGCTGGTCCAATTGGAACCGGGGGTCCTTGGCGGCAGCGGCCGCATCAAATCCTGGCTGATCTGGGCGGGGACTGTCGTCATCCGAAGAGTCATAATCATCTTCAGTGTCGACTCTGGTAGGGACTTTAGCATGACCAGCCTCAGTCACAACATCGCTATCGTCGTCGTCACTACTGTCCTTTTCGAATACTACTTTGTTTTTCGACGGACCAGATTGGAGACCTCCATCCGCTGTCCGCAGGGCTTGCTGGATCACCTGCCGCTGGCTAAACTTCGACTCCGAGCGCCGGGCCAGACTCTCTACCCGTTTCAGCTCCGCCGCCTTGATTCGCTCCTCCTGGGTCAATTTCTTCGAATCGGTCCGTGGATGGGCTTGGGACTCCGTCAACGACATGGAAGGAACTGCCGACGGTACATCCGGATTTTTAGTAGCAGTCAACTCAGAACTAGCTTGGTGGGCGGGGGTTTCAAGCTGGTCATCAATACTCCAGGGCAGCGAGCCAATGGGTAGCGCACTGTCGACGTCCCGACCCGAAAGTTTGACCAGGTTGCTCTTGTATTTGGTGGGATCATAGGTGATATAGGTTCCGTCGGGCTTTTCCATGCGCATCCGGGCCACCGCCCGGCCATAGCGACTCTGTTCCCAGCCCTTGCGATCCTGCGCATTATCATCGGTCACTAGACTCATATCCGCAGCCTCTTCAATTACCGGCTGGGAAGGGTTAGTGAGCTTAGCCTTATTGCGTTTAACGGGTTTCTCCGGTAGTGTTGAAGCGTCCCGTTCAAGCGTAACCCTGGTGAGCGGAAATAGTGATAATAGCGACACATTAGATTTGGGAACCCCGTTAGCAAAGAGTGGTTGAGTGAAGGAAAGGGTAGGCTAAAAAAAAGTGAATATGAGTCGAGAAATAATATATGGGCAAAAACCTATGTATTCAGAAACGGTAATTCGGTAATCGTAAATAGTTCGCAAGAATAGTCGGTTAACTTACTTCGACAACACGCTTTGTTTGGACACCTGGACGATCAAGTCCTTTTTAAGCCACCGGGCATTATGAAGGGTTCGGACGCCTAGTCAGATATATATATATATAAAGGGAGAGAAAGGGGGGCGGGAGTAATATAGTTTAGTCTACCCGAAATAGGTTTGATATTCCGACTGAGGCCAGATATGCGATGCAATTCAAACCACCGCCCACTTTACAGGATGGGTCATCAATTGCGACCCGAGACTCGAAATGGAAAAAATGATGCTTACAATGTGCCAATTGACTAGGTGTGATTTTAATATCAACAAACCCGAAACCACGGTGTAGACCTAATAAACCATTGCCCCGAAACGATGTATAATTATAATGGTTAGTATGTCAGAATCAAGGAGACGGGTTGTTCTGATTTAAAATGGTGGTTCGGGGCACATATTACATTATAATAGCCGACTTCATTGCCAATGGGAGGTTTACTTACCAGTTAAATTATCGCGCTTAATTTCGACGCCAGTAACTTCACCATATGTTTTGAATTTGTTTCCGAGGTCGCCGTCAGAGATGGCCTCGGCGAGGCCACCCACATAGAGGCGCTTAGCCTCGGCCGATTCTCCATCTATATTAATTTCAACGGGGTCCCGTAGTAGGAGGAAAATTATATTTAATACGACGTGGGAGTAATGCGATTAGTGAAAAGTAGCGAAACGGGTTATGCTATGTAGCAATTATGGACGGGTCAGAAGGTCGCCTTGGTGGCCCATGGGAGACACTCACACCAGTTCAGAGCCTTAACCGTACCCCACTTCCGTCGATAATGCTCTGAACTTGCGCTAGGTCGCTCTGGGGCCGGAAACGAAGCTAGGGTGACGTGAGCCTGGGACTACGTGGGGCAAAATAAAGTCGTCGACTCTGCTTACCGCGCTTCCGCTTATTGGATCGCTTAACCATAGTAGCAATGTAGACTAGAAGTGATAAAATGAGAAAATGGGATGAGCCACTGAGTGTATGGTCCTAAGCATGAGTTGAATAGTTCCTAAGTCTCTATCCCTCCCATTTGGAATTTGTTGAATTCCCTTGAAGTAAGTCCAAATTTTAATCAAAGAAAAAAAAACTAGGCTGACGGTGTACATTTAACGCTCACAACAGAAATTACTACTAAATAAACTAAGATAATATAATCACGTGACTACTGCTTTCTGAGTTATCTCATAATACAACTAACCAAAGGTAGGGGGGGAATGTGAAGATGGCTCTATAAAATAATTTTGGGAAACTTCGCGCAATATTTACTTTCCACATATTAGCTAATCGGCAATCTACGACAAGGGTGAAATTTACCCTAACCGTATAAATATGACAATATGTAAATGGTAAATTTATTGTGATCCTAAACTATGTATTGCAAATGAGGGGTGGATAAGATACATCCGCATTGGACTTCTTTCCGTAGATGGGAGGGCCCAAAGGCGTCATCTATCTATCGCACGGTTAGTCGAGCACCAATGTTAGTCTGTACCAGGGGAAATTTGCGCACCTTATCCGAGAAGGTGTTGGTTTTGCTATCCTGACTAGCAGTGCTTGCCGGTTTCTCGGTCTTGACACTAGCACCAGGGTTGGTCTGTTTAATGGGTTTACTATCACTTAAGTCGGATACCGTGGATTTCTTGGACGTGCCACTGGGTTTGACTGGGGTCGGTGGTAGGGGCTTCTTAACACCCGCGACGACTTGGGCGTAAGTTCGCGTATCGGTGAATTTTGTGGGGGCTGCGTTGGCCGCGGGTAGGAGGGTCAGAGAAAGGAGGCCAATGAAGGCAGCAATGAAGAAGAGAATACGCATACTTGGAATGAAGAGTTAGTTGATTAAACGGGGAGGGAATTTGGGAGGCCGGGCGAATGCCAGTAAAGAGCGGTGGATTGAAGGATGGGCGGAATTGGATGATAGTGGAGCAATGCCGGAAACAGGGCGAGTAAATAATCATCTAGGGCCAAATCGAGGGAAACTGATGAAGGGTAGGTGAAAGTAATGATGATGTTAACGATATTAAATTTGGGAGAACGAACGGGTGACATTTATATGAGGACTCGGAAGGCACTTACACAATAATTGCCGAGGCCAACTCATCTAAGAGCTGCTACGTGATCCTTTCGCCGTCCCCAAGTGAGATCGAATGGCTCATTGACACCATTACATGGATACAACCCCTTCCTATTGGACAGTCCCAAACCGTTTACAGGGGTTGCTCGAAACGAGCACTTTATGGTGGCTATCAACTCCATCTACTCCCATGCTCAATCCAATGTCCTTGGCCACCATCTCTGCATTCAAATGGCCCACCTTTATGGCCAGTTCCATTCCCGTTGGGCGCACCGGCCCCGGCCCTATTCCTCAGCCAAGGAAATCGACGATGCTTTATCACCCATTATTCACCAAAAAAGAGCAGAGTTCTATAGTTTGCATTTCAAGTGAGGGTGGATTATTTATTTATATCACACCGTCCCATCCGTTTGGGTTAGACGTAGCCTATATAGCCCCAACCCTTTGTATACATATCAAAGGAGGCGACTATCGCAGCTTGAGTGGAAACCAAGAAGGGCGTTAAGTGCTAGTCCCTCCAATCAACTGCTCTCTGTGGGCCACCAATTCATTTTTACTCGCAAGGGTAATATGGACACTCGCCCCGAAGGACCCGACGATTAAGTTGGAGTAGCGAACAACTGTTCGCGAAGAAATATATAACATGGGGATTAGGGGTTGGGAGGGAGGGGGAAAGGGGGAAAAGGGGGGGGGGATAAATTACTCGCGACTGGCCCGTTCATAATGTACCGGACCCAATGTGCATAATCAAATAAGTGACCCGGGCAGGCGATCGCTCTTTATATTTGGCCTTTCAAGTCCGTCGGATGAATGACGGGCCTATCATACTCTG
>JANBQC010000777.1:0-11133 GCA_027576995.1 Dimargaris cristalligena
TTTCCGCGACCCCTAAAGACTAATATAGTTCCCTTGTGCCCAAACCATCCTATTTTTGGTGATCAACAGGAGACCGCCCATCTTTCCTACGACAAGACGAGTGGTGTACGGGCGTTTTAGTTCTTATGTTATTTTATATATATGTATTAACATTATCGAAGTTCCGAATCTTCCCCCCCCCTAGTTTAATCACTGGCCAAGGTTATGGAGTCTGTTAATGGTGAGCTATTCGAGTGTGCTGGGCCATATACCCATTATCCAAGTTAGACAATACCCCGTGGTAGAGACTATGGGTATTCGGTGGAATCCAATGGCGGGAAGGGGAGCGTTAGAACAAATGGGGTCAGTAAGATTGAGTATGGCTAACAATCCTGCATCATGACACAAGGATCCTTCACTCTCTATTTCAATTGTAGCAATACACCGCAATTTAGGAGTGTGCATCGACCCCCCCGTCCTTTATCTCACCCCCTTCATTCTTGTTACACACTTACCTGGCTCCTCTTTCCTCCCGTATATAGCCCACAACTTAAGCGCTCCTCAGATCCTTCATCAGGGTATAGTAGACACACTTAGACTCTTTTTTATTTAGAAAAAAAGCCGAACGGCCCCACTGCTATACTGTATGTGTGTGAACCACCCACCCAATCTATATAGACGAGCAGACAATAGTGAGGCCGGGGAAGACACAGCATAACTGAAGTGTATTCCAATATGATGTGAAAGGGTCACCCCAGCAGCATAGTGAAGTAGTGACACGACTCGAGGCAGGAAATCTCCTCCTCTTCTCGAAGAGTTCAATAGCCAGTCCGCGTGTGTGCGTGGCAGCTAGTGAAGTGTAATCAATAAAGAGAAACCGTTGTCTATTTTTAAAACCGCATTGTTCTATTTGAACCCCCCCTTTCTTTCCCTTTTCACTCGGACCTATCAAAGCGCGTCAGCCTAAGCAACAGTAGTGTGTATTTCCAATCTATTGTCGGGTCCGTTTTGGGCCATCGGCGACTTTCTTTTTATCGTCAGATGTCAACAAGGTCGGAGAAGATTAGAGGGGGAATATTTATTTCCCTACCGGGTTGTCTCTCTGCCCCTTCGTCTTATTATTATTCCCCCGCGCCTCAGCCACACTGTGACTCAAGGGCTTTCCGGAGTGTGTACCCTATGGCTTGTATTACTGGTCGGGGCTAGTCACGGTGGTTTCCCATCCCTTATCTCCCATTTTATTTTTGCGTGTTCTTAGACTCACCAACCACACGCCATATAGCCATTGGCGCCAAGCGGGGATATATTATGTGCTGTGGATTGTGGTGTATGGCTGGTTAAGAAAGAAGAGCTGGAGAAGAAAGAAAGAAAAGGGGACATGCTCCTTCCTCCCTTATTACCCTGGCTAATTCACAGTAGCTCACGCCCACCTTCCATCGTAGGGCAGCTATTGGTCCCCGCGCCGATGGAACGGGTTGTAACACCACCACCATCACTACTGGGCTCCAACACCCCCCTCCCCACTCAGTTCTTTTACCTTACTGGGGGTTTAACATCTTAAATTCAGTCCTCTTCTTATAGTCACTGTAGTCGTGTATTTTTTGGGGGGTCGGTGTATCAACTATATAACGATGCTAAAAGGATCCTAGATCACGGTAGTGTATCAAGTCCCTTAAAAGGTTAAATGACGGGTACACGAACTATGGTCGATCATTGTAAGCCTTCAGTACCTGGCAGTAAGGGTGGGGGGCTTCGATCCGCATGCCTTGTCCCTCTGGGCTCCGCATGGTTCACGGCTAGAAGGGGAAGGGGGAGGAGGAGCTTTTTCACTCGTGGAGATGTAGGTGGCCCTGGTTAAGATTCCCCCCTCCTCTCCTTCCTTTTTGTCTTTCGTCACCACATTGAGGGTTAGTGTAGTTTAGGTTGTGGCTCCGGAAGGTCATTGGGCACTGAGCGATACATTTGCGGAGCGCTGAATGAGACTAAACTGCCCTGAGCTTCTTCACCTGCGGAAGAAGAAGAAGGCGGTTGGAAAACTTCACGAACAGGGTGGATACTGAAGGTTACTTGGTTGATCAGTCATGTCCAAGTGCCGCTGTGAAGCATTCAAAGTCGAGAATGTTGCAGCTTAAGGAGATACAAAATATAAAGAAGAATAAGAAAAGTAGAAAGGGACATGGAAGGCCAAGAGAGTACCGGGGATACTTTTTTTAAAATTTTAAAAAAGACTGCTTCGGATTCCCCTACCAACACGCCCACCACGAAATTCCGGGACTTCAGTAGTAACCTGGCTTCGCCTGCGAACGGAAGCGTGTGTTACCGATCCCAGGAGCGGGTCTGATCCGCTGTTGTTAAACCCGCTTTTTCGCTAAAAGTATTCGGTTCCGGATTCTTCGCGATTGTCGCAGGCATTGTCATCCTGAATTAACGGCGGTAATAACCCCCTTTAAAACAATACCTGGTTTATCAACACCCTAAACATATCAATTCGCCTTGAAACCCCCTCCCCCCTAATTAGCTGAGATTGGCGATAGCCAAACCCCACCTCTTTCCTAATTCCCCAACGGGTCCACTGTAACCATTGGCCTGGACTTTTGTCCTTAGCCTGGCCCGCTCACTCTCCCATCCCTGACCGCGTGCTATATGACCGTCTCTGGGTATCTCCTTCCGTTATTGACCTTCACTGAATCCTTAGTAAGTATGATACATCTGTATAGAGGGGGGAGGGAGGTCAAACTCGAATTTTAGGGGAGTGGGCCAATCCCTATAGTATTTTCCCAGCCGGGTACTCCTGCCCCATAAAATGAAAGTGGGATTATTGGGCGAGACAAATTAAGATATAGGGCCAGGCTAGGTGTTCTCATCGCATCCCCTTTACGTGCCCGACTCTCTATATAGTGGTAGGGTCCACCAGAATAAGTGGACCAACTCGGCAATCTGTGTTGGACTCTAGGACTTCCAGATCGCAGGAATGGGAACCGGTGATCCACTCTGCATCCTTCAAAGGGACTTTTCCACCCGGCCCTAAAAAAATCAGGAAGATGCTGCAGGGTGCAGCAGTCGGAAGACGGGTGGTGGAAAAAGGGGCGATGGGAGCTATACTATTCTGAAATAGACATGGTTATATGAGCTGGGGGAAGATTTCCGGTGCAATGTCATCCCGAAGCCAATACTTGGAAGGACTTTCCATTTGTTACTATTCCGCCGGCGCATAAAAAAGGCGGGGTATACCTTGCATGTTTACGATAACATAAAAAACGATTCAGAGACAGTGGAATGCCAGACAACCATGAAGCATTGATCCCGCAGATAGAGCCCTTCTCGTGCAAGTCGACACCAAATGGAATGGAATATTGGAAGGTGCTTCAACCATGATCTTCGAGGCAAGGTGCGTGTAAGATTGATTATTCCCTGTTAGGTATGAATTGGTTTTGGGTATCCCTTTTCCCCAGTCCTCGAGCGACTTACCCATGATTGCCCGTTGGTCATATTCAACGTGGCTTCTTGGAAGACAAGGGTGCTGGGGAGGGATGTACGTGCTTTATGGTCCATTGGCGATGTAATATAATGATTAGGTACGGCCCTCTATATTCGCCATTAGCCATGGCCTCTGGTAGGGGAAAATGGGGCAGTCTGGGTGCACTTTTGATTGCCGAAGGTTCCTCCTGTATATAGTCACCGGAAAGTTAAAATAGCATGCTCCCCTTGCTTAAATCCACGTGTCCGTGTTATCCTGGAATTGCTCCGTCCCCTGTTTATTATTTAGAGAAGGTTAACGACAATCAGGTTGAATTCAATTATTTAGATTGTTGTGTTGTGTTTTTTTTTTGATGAAGACGTTTTCGCATTTCACTTAGTGGGCGGGGAAATGTTACGAATACACGCACACACACCGCACCAACAATGAACAGGTTCCGGGATTCACTATTCCCAAGCACATTGTGAAGGATTGGAGTATTTACTCACAGCAAATACTCCCCACAATTGGCATTCCCCCTTTGCTAATTATTTTTAGCTTGGTTGACCGGTTTATTGGGGGAGGGGGGGCTGCTGCTGTTGCTGTTCCCCGCTGGTAACCCTGCATCCGTTTATAGAGCTAATGTTGGCCCAAAGTCCTGGTGCCAATCTGAAACAAGTGGCCAATAGAATCTAGAAGGGTGGGGAGTGGAGTAAGTGATTCTTGTACACACAGTTGGCGCTGTTTGCCGCCCCCCCTTTCTTCTTGATTCGCTGTCCTTTTTTCAGAGGCTGCACTCACTATAGGAATCGGTTAGAAGTGACCTAACCACATGGCTCTAGCTTCTTAATCAGCTTGACTAAGCAGCCCCCCAGAATGGGCAATACACCCTTTTTTAAGTGAATGGCCAGCATCCTTCTTATTTCTTGCCCGACCTTTTTAAATTGGGTGAAATTCAGCCCAGCTATATAAGGGTTTACATTATACGTGTATGGGAGAATATATGGGAAAATGGTTTTTAACTAGTAATATTGGCCCCATTCAATGGATTTTTCGTTATGCAGCTTGGATGAACTTCTCCCAATAGTAGTCTAATAGAGACTGGGCCACTCCCTTGCTACCCAGTCTACTATGCCTAGGCAACTCTCACCACACACCTAGTCATTGATGAGGTGGTCTAGCATAGCCCACGTCGGCTCTGATCTCTAATTCCCAGTATCCTAGTGATGCGTGTATATGTTTCGCCCTGCCGGTGCTGAAATGGTTGGTGGTGGAAGGTGCAGGGTACAACCTAATTAATTAAATGTGGAGTGACTCCACAAGAAGGGAATATGGGGGGAGGGGTGTGTACTACTGACTAGCATACTGGATTAATAATTATACCATTTTCATCTGAAACTAACCCGCGCTCTGCCTTTGCATTGGCTCCAATGGAATGGTCATCATCCGCACCCCACTGTTACCCCTCTCACCCTTTCTTCTCTCCCACTCTCTATCACTCTGGCTTATCTCCCGATGGTCCAAACTCAAAAAAGCCAATTATCCCTTTCCAGGTAATTCATGATTTCGTGCTTTAGTTGCCTAGTTCAGTGTAGGGCGGGAGTGGCCATGTTGTCGATATTGTTTAGCCTCTCCCATTACTTCAGTCGTTCTCTATAAAGGACTAGAAGAATATCGGGTAATGGTGCGGGTCATTTACTAGGTGGATATGGTGTTAGTGGCGTTTCACATTTTAAAAGATTACTCACCATACAAGTGCAGATCAACCGGCGCCCTCCACCGCCTTCTTTAATCCCTCTAGAAGTATGATTGCCTAGACCGGGGTACATATAGAGTAATTTTGACATTTTGGGTCCAGGCATGTGTAAAATATCATGACTAGAGTCTTTATCAACTTTCTCCCACCGCCAGTATCACCCTGGCCATGGTGGGCTTTCTAGTTGTTAGACTATCAGTTGGCACTGTTAACGGTAGTTAGTCGACCGGTGGATCTTTTCCCTAGACCCCGACTTGCATATTCTACCCAAAACTTAATTCCCATCTTGCCTCAGTGTATCCAGACTCTCCGGGGAGTCCCACCACCCTTGCGAAAAATTAGATGCTGAACATGTTATACTGAGAATGCCCAGAAAATAGGAGGCACCCATATCATCCCAAGCCCATGATGCTGGGTGTCTTCTATTCACCGAGTGGCTTAGTTTAAGGAGGTGTATAGTCAACCATTGGATAGTGGTCATTTTATTTTTGTTCACCGGCTGCTCTATTTTTGGATAATGATGCCAGCAATTTAGATGGCTAGAGCCGGGGGAATTTTTTCATTAATGTATGTGGAAAGGTAATGAACAGTTTCCCCTCCCCAGTCCCCTAGGTGCAGGCTCATTGCTATTGCAGTCGGCTTGGTTCACAGAAGGAGAGTAGTGTACAGTCACATTTAACTATGACCCCTTTTTCTTCCGACTCCCTAGGTGAAACGGGTCCATTCACCTTTGCATCCCTCAGTCTCTTTTCTAATCGATAGAGAACTGATCAAACTTTAGTGTTGGCCACAGCCCCATTCTCTTGCGGGGGAAGGAGGGTAAGGGAGGGGGGTTTCCGCCCTAAGCCGAAACAAAAGTAAAGTACATTGCGTGGCTGATGAAACCAAAGTAAACAACACCCACCTAGTCAGTACGCTTTATTATCTTTATGCATTTATTTATTTATTTACACTACCTTGGCCAACACCAAATACACTTCCTTCACTCAAAGTGTCTAGATGAGATTTGAAACGCCCACTGTGGCACACTTCCACAAATCGCGCTGGGTTCACTCAAAAAAACTACTACTTACCTCCGCTTTATTTTTTTCCCTAGGCCAGCTCATTGGGTTAACCGATTGGTTGCATTATATGCTAGCTTTGGGGAGGGGGAGAGGGTGTCCTTCCGGTCATGACCGGTTTATTAGCCAGTTGAGTGTATACAACACCAGAGGACGAACTGTAGCCCCGCACGCGTAATTCTTCGACTTTGGCAACACTGGGCAAATCGAGGTATATGGGACTTTGCTTTGGGAGCGTAGCGAGGGGGTGTCCCTTTAGCTCTACAGCGCAGTCCCCCACCCTTCCCCATTGACGCAGAGTGAGGGAGGTATATCGATGCAACTGTTGGTCCTTCGGAAATTCAAGTAATTGGCTTATAAAAGAGGGTCTGCTTTCCCCAGTAGTGTACCTGGTAGGGGAATGAAGAGGGGGAGCCCACCTGAACAGTTTGAAAGGACTTGTTTCGTTGGTATATTCACTGTGCTTGAAGCAGTTCAGTAGCAAACTAGACGCGTCGCCCTACTGAACTCTCTCTTCAACAGTTCACCAGTGTTAGGTTGAATCGGGTAGTTTCTAGCTGTAACCCAGAGAGTTTATTCGATACCCCATTACCGATGGCTGATAAGGCAATGTTTCATATTTTCATGATTGGTTGGTCACTATTTATATAAAAAGCCATTTATTAATTTCCGTTATTGCATAAAAAAATGAATTCCGACAGGGCTAGCTAAGGAGCAACGAGCTATATGGTACCTAGGCTATCAGATCCGCTCGGCTCGGTTCAGCGTGAGGTTGCAACCTCTCCTTATCGTATAGTGCAATCTGGAACGGGGTGATTAAGTAGGGTCCGGGAGATTCCATGGGATATTCTTCTAGAGGGTAAACAGGTAGTTAAACTAAACTATACTTCCGCGCTGCTCGCAACACTATGGGCGATTACCACCGGCCTCAATTGGGGAATATCCAACATTTATCAATCGCCAATTATTAATAGGGATGTAATTCACGTTTCCGTTTTTTATATCATTTTAGTGAGATAATTTGACCCGACTCATGTGCCACGAGATTGTTAATATAAAATCGCACCACCATTACCGGTTATTAGCGAGCTTCCAATCTTCACGAAAACCGCGGGAAGACGCCTGTGTGAATATTTACCCTCTTTTGGAGCGTAAGACGAAACGCGAACCCGGAAATGGTGGCACCAATAAATCAACTTATTTTTTATAGCCTGCTTGAATCACATTAACTAAGCTCAGTTATAAGATAGCCCTGGAGACCCAAATGGTCAGTTCAGGTTGCTGACAAACCATCGGGCAGCATGGCCTGCCATTTAACCACATGCCTTCATGGTACACCGTGAAGGTTAGAATACAGAATAGTATGGGGCCCACTAGGCATTTCGATAAACGTTCTAGATATAGGCGTGTAGTCCTGCTTCTTTTGATCCAGGCCGAAGCAATGGGCCAAATTAGGGAGGACTGTAGGCATTATCCACTTACTTCCCCTTTTTTTCAATAGACACTGAATTGGTGTTGTAAATAGGAAAGGTCCATTGGTGTGGAAACGAAAGACGGTAGTTTGCATCCAGCATTGAGCGTTCGATAGCAATGCACCGATACCAGTAAACTGTGACACACCATGTATACATGGAACACTCAAAAATCACCCAGAAACCTCGTTTATTGATGCTGAGAAGTGAAACCTTCTAATTATGCAAATGCGGGGCTTTGGCAGGGGGTGGTGGATCCGGCAGTGAGTTGACAGCGGATACTCAGCAATGTAGACAAATATCCGTGAAGTCTTGTCAATTAGGGGGGTGGAGCGGCTTCGCAGTTCCGCATTGAGCCGATTGTAGTGCTGCTCGACTAATTAGGGCATATACGTGTGGGTAGAGTGCACATCATCCATACTATACATTATAATTAGTTAAGAACACTTATCAGGGTCACTATCCAAGTTGGAAAGGTGACAGTCGGGCTGTGATTGCTGAAAACAGATCAATATTTACACAATGTGATATTAAACTAAACCAAGGGGGTTTCTCTCAGTTCACCGCGACACTCGGCCAGGTGCAACCTAGCTACTGATTTCATTTTCAACCCTTGGTGCAATTCCAGTGTAGCTGGCTTAAACCTTAGACCAGGGTTGTAAGTGGCCTATATTAGTGGCTACTAATAAAAATGTCGCATTAGGAGGTACCTTCATTGATATTCGGCTTCCTCCCCCCTTTTTTTGGCACCTCTAACTGGTAAGATTGACCTTCCTGAACGGTAGCATAGTCCGGACAATCGGAGCCTATCCAGTCAATACACCATAGTGCAGCCGCCGCACTTTTACATTGCTCTCGGTTGCTGCTGCAGTATCTGAGCTCCCCCCTCCATTGTTCCTCCCCCCTCCCCATACTGACTGTGCTGCAATACTCCACGCGACACTCCAGGAAAAGCCTTCCGCACGTTGGGGAGATTCTCCCCGGTTGCCACATTGCTATTACCAAGTATGGTCTAATAACCCTGGGCCGATCCCTAGACACGTCGGCGGACTACCCTGTTGTGTCATTATGACTAGGTGGGGTAATCGACTATCGGAGCCAAGTTGGGTATGGTTACACCCTACTAGCAATACACTCCTTGGCCTGACATTCTAGTCCTTAACTGCCTAATTAGCCATTCTCCCGTATTTTGTATTTACCGCCCGCCTTTACGCTTTAGGTGAAATAGGGTGGTGGTGGTGCTGGATAATAATAATAATAATAATAATAAAAAAGGCTAATTAGCACTAAAATCACGCGAATTGAAGCCGTGGATCCTATATTGGTCGTTGTTCCCAGCGACAGTGGTTGACTATTAGAATATCATTAGTATCAGCCCAATTTGGTATGCTACCGAAATTCACTAAAGAATGTGTCACTTTGATTGCACTACTTTTGCGTGCTCCAGAAACGGCAGAGTCATCTGGTACATATTTCCGGCTCCATGTCGAATATCTAAAGTAGGGCAGTTGGGTACTGCTTTTTCGGCTCGACCCCCTTGCTCTAGTGGACGGCGTTCCTCACTTAATATTCTTACGATTAAAAGGGGTATCCCCCCAGGAAATTATCCAATACAATCCCTCAAAGCTTATTTAGATTGTTCATACAGGGGGCTGCAATAGAGCGGTTTCAGGAAAGATTCTGCAATGGTAGGCGCCGAGCCACTCGCTGAGGACCGTTGCAGGCCTATATCATCACTTTAGTACCCAGTATAATGCCGGCCATTCCCAAAGAAAACGCCGATGTAATATAAAATATTCACAGAAATTCGATTTTTATGGAAAAGACCGTGCGTAACTGGGGACTACCATCCGTCGGTTAACCAATAAAATGGATCCCATTAGTCCGTGATTGGCTGCAACTTCGGATTCGAAAAGATTATTCGATTGGGTGCCCTCGGGTCGGAGGTATAGGATAGGACAAGTGCATAGGTGCCGCCAATAGATAAGGAGGGGATGGGGGAGGGGCTCGTAATTTAAGAGAGAGGCTCTTTGTACCCCCCCAAAAAAAGGAAATAAAAAAACGAGAGCTAGCCTGAGTTAGTCGCATTACTTACGTACCCTTTCGGATTTCTCTTACATTTTGCCGCCGATGGGCAACTAGAAGGTATTGGTGCAGCCCATTTCCCATCTGCCCCTCTGTTCACACAGGTGCTTCTCAAAGGGGAAGGCCCTCCGACCTAATATTATTGCTTCCCCTTCTTTCCTTTCTACATGTTATTTTCCCTGACTCCCTGGCGCCGAGCCACTTGTATCCACTGTAGCCTTACGGTGCACGAATAGGAGCGAATCGGCACCAGATCTATCCTGATATACCCTGGGATTTTTTCAGGGTCGTTTACCACCAAGGATTGGCTGGACACTATTTTGGTCAGCATTAGATTGGAGGGGGCTCCTCGAGTAACATGGTAGATACTATAATAAAAAGGATATCAGGTCATTTTCACGCCGATAAATTTATTGGATCGGTGGGGGCACTTTAACCGTTGGGAAATTGACCCAGCTATGCCTCCTACCGCTCGCTAGCTCGTGAAAGCTTCCATGGGTCCAACTCAGGCAATGTCCCCTTGGCGTTAATAGCCACTTACCAAGCCTTCCGACCGAGAACTTACTATTGGCTTGTACAATATCTGCTTTCTAAACTCGACAAATGGTAGTAAGCAATCCAATGGACTTCTAAATACAGAAATATAACGATTCCTTTACAATTACATTCACTTGCTGTACGTTATTCAAGCCACACCCCTTGGAATATTCTACATGTTAGTGGTACCAGCGCAATACTCAGCCTATTCTACACCTCGGAGACCAATGGGGGCATGGTCTACATCTTGGATATTGGCCACTGAGTTGGAGGGTTTTCCTATGGATTATAGTGGTCTAACCAGTCACTTAAGGTATTTCAAAAAGAAACCCAGATTACTAAGCGGGCTAGAAGTATGACGTCGAGTATCAATTCAGATATATGTCAAAAAAACACATGGAAATCACATTATTCTGGCCGAGGATTGCATTTGGTCAACGCACTGATATGTCCCAAATTTCACTGATTGTTGGGCAGCAGCATTGTGTGGCATGAACGAGGTATACTGAATTGTATTTTATGGATATAATTTAGCTCATTGGACGTATCGATTTGGTATCAACAAAGAAGGCGTAGAGTGGTCCCGTTTTATCACAAGTTGTATTTGCTAAAAAAGGGCCACCTTGTATCCAATTCCTGGGCTAATCAATGTCGACAGAGATGCAAGTTACAAAGTACGGCTTTATTATCGATTTTATTATGTTAATCAATATTTAGTAATTATCGGCCTAGGCTGTAGTTTGGGGCGACATCACCTTGCTTGTACCAGGCTTAGGAATGCGGGGT
>JANBQC010000778.1:0-11126 GCA_027576995.1 Dimargaris cristalligena
GTAATCGTGAAGAGAATAGGAATTATGAACAAAGTATTGTTTTCCTGTTGCAGGAAGAGGGCTCCCCGAACAGAGGTTGCAAATTGGTCATTATAAATAGTTCAAAATATCATTAATGGGTTTGAATATTGTCATAATATCATCATAGCACATGGACATTATCATGAACATAAAATAACAAAACGGGAGTTGACTTCCCAAAAGGTATGGAATATTTCTCATGAAATTTGTCATATCAGTATAATCACTAGTATTTGATAAAAAAAACAGTCATAAGTATTGTAATTCTTTGATAATCATCAAATCAGCATAAGAATCAGCAGATAAATTGATAGCCAGATGGTAAAGGCTGTTGGCCAACATTCTCATGGCACTAAACTTACTCCCCCCCCTATACTAACTAGTAAGTATGCTGATTGCATATCCCTTGTATATCCCTTATATATCCCTACTTCTTAGTCTTTATTAGTTAGTACTATGCCCTATACCTGATACTAGTAGCCCACTTTGCTAAGTCTAAGTCCCACCTACCATTAGAAGCCTATCCTTGGGACTCTTGACAAACTAAGAGTAGTTAACCCAGGTAACACTGGGAATAATCCAGGAGCACCTACTATGCTTTAATAGTATCCTAGATTAGTACATTAGTTTGGTAGTCATGGAGATCTGTATCTTAATGGCCCTGACTCAGGTATTCATTTACTTCCAGGGTTTGGTCCCTACTATACCTCCATACCATGGCCAAGGATGTATCCATTGGCTGTGTCAGAAAGAGATTCTGCACACTCTCTAAATCAAGTGGAGTTTTACTCAATATGGTAGCTTAAATTTCTTGAAGCTTTTTGTAGTTGGATAACAGGGGAGTAGTTACATGTTAGCATAACATCATGGTCTAGAATGGTGATTATCCAATGACCATGGTCACTAGGATTATCCACAAACAATCTTACTACATGCACAATTTAAAAGCATAGGATCAATAAGAGGAAACTAGCATGGCCAATAGTAAGCTCTTGATGATAGAGTGGTCACAAGAATAAGATGGATGAAACCAGTAGACTTACTTGGAAAAGCTCCTTACTGGTACGGTCTTGACTAACCAAAGATTTATAGTAGGAGTTAACATTGGGAGGGTGATGATAACTATGTGCTGGGAAATAATACATATTTTTTTTGGCTAATTCACCGGAAAGGGATGCCATTGGTTTAGTTGGGCGTGGCTGAGAACATCTAACAGAGCTATGGCTTGTTCACCTTTGATCCCAGTTAGTTGACATAGTTTCATGGGATAAGTTCATCTGGATTGTATGGCAAAACATCAGATGAAAGAGGCAAATCCTACTGGTTTGAATAAATCTCTTGCCTATTATCCCAGATACATAAGATGTAAATTCATATACAGGTGAACAGAATCTGCCATAGGTCTATTATTTTTGTTTAGTTATTAATTTTAGTGAAAATAATGTCAGTTGGACTGTGGCATGATTCCCGGGTAAAACCTACCGGGTTCAATTCCTATTTTGCAACCTATTGCTATAGACTTGTGACTTCCGAAGATAGTCCTGGCGTCGAAAATAAAAAGGTGTAGAACACTTTATAGTCGATGCGGCTTGAAGTCACACTTTTTGATAAGGAAACATATGAAAGCCCCATTAGGTAGAATTATATATGTCATCGATGATCTAATGGCTATTGTGGGACTGTTGACCAACCACTCTTATTGCTGTCTTCCACAATATACCAAAGCCCAGGACACGAGAATTAGCCAATAGTGCTCTCTACTCAGATATTTTCTGATCCAGCTGGGCAGAATTTCACCCAAATGCTACTATATCACCCACTGGCACCTCCCTGGCATACGGGTTAGCCACGTCAACTGATTCGGAGGTTTAATCACCTGGACCCAAAATACAGCTGCTCTATCCTCTTGGCTTATAAACATCAGACAAGTGTACTAATTCACTTGATAGTCATACAGCCGTATCCTCAAAATTCTAGAAAACAAGGATAGAATTAAGCATGCCCCAATAGTTGCTCAAATATATAAATATAAATCTGCGGTATTTTAAAAGGGTGATATTATTTTATAGGGCAGCCTGAAGAAGGCATTTATCCCCGGGGTGAATTTTTATGAGGCGCTCTTACGACTATCGCTTATTGGGTCTAATTGATAGAGGGTTCTTGTGGTTTAGCCAAAAGACAAGCATGTCGCCAATTCGGCGGTTTGGGGGTGATTAATGCAATTTAGCTGGCTTTATTGGGAAAATTGATAAATAAGACATTATAGTATACAATTGTTTTAACACTTTGGACCCGAAAGCACTACACTGAAACATAGCCAGATAAATTTGATTGATAGGCCCAATGCCCAACTAGAATATAATTTAGAGGCCCAATATATGCTCTTCTGACTAGTCTCGTTGAACTGGGAACCAGCTCCCTGTCCCCATGGTTCCCAAAATCCCCATCAACCATAAATAATAGCAGCAGTATCTTGTTTTTCCGCTATACGCACGGCTACCAATATCACCATTTAAAAAATTGAGTATAGATGGCGGCAGTAAATGTCCAGCTAGGGTTGCTAAAATGTTGGGCACTATTGTGCAATAAATAGTTATGTAAGAAATGGCACTGCCTAATACTGCTGCCAGAACCAAGGTAAGGTGAACCAGGTTCGACTTTTGCGATTTTAGAATAATTATATGAGGTTGATGGGCTCCACGACCCAGTAAGTCTCCGTCTGAACGAAGAGAGTGGTAGGTGTAGAGTCAACTCAAAAAGGGGATCAATGCGTTTGTCGTCCCGTGCATAAACTTTGTCACACCACAGAAAGACAGAAGTGATAAAACTAGTATTATTTGGACAATTAAGTTGTCCGGGTAGCCGGTATTATGTTTATTGCTCCGGATAAATCCGCGACGGTACGGGATACGAACGGAAGTCACGACGGTCGCAAGACCTACTGTGCTGATTAGTCTGTTGATAAAAATCAACCAGATCCATGATACGTAGCCGTCGAGTCCACTGCCTAGCGGTCAACCTACCAGGTAGGAAACAGTGAGCATAGTCCTCTATAAACTCTAGAAGCGTGACTATTTCGCAAGCGGTTAAATTTTGGCTGAAATAACCATACTCAACAAAGTAGGTACCTCCCCACCGAGTTATGCCACGCTGCACGCAACAGCTGGGATCATGTCATTTGGGGGCGATTCGCTGAAGATGCGACCCGCCAGGAAACTATCGGGAAGATAAGCATACTGGGAATACGATCAGAAAATACCAGAAATATGGCCACACGGGAGCTAGTGGGCCGTTTCATTCAATCCATGGGCTAGAACCACTCGGGTTGTTGCATTCAGTGCGTATCAGTGGGATCTCATTCTGGGGATTACAATAATTACTAAATCTCTATTTTTAGATCAACTGAATTCACTTACTACCAAGCGTAGCTTAGTGTTAAAGATCACTCGACCAACCGGTCGGGCCGCCACAGGGTTGGTAAGAATATCGCTCGGGTTCATGTTCCAGACCGACCTTCCTCGACCTGATCTAGGTTAAAATATATTTATATATAAATAAATGATATAAATCCAACAAACCCCTAATAGGGGAAATGATATCAGACTTAGTTAGGGGCCATTAGAAGTATTTATAGATGATTTCCGATGATGGGATCCTATTTTCGGATTTACACCGCCCCTGACCAAATCGCCGGATGTGGGACAGGTTCACCTCGCTTTAATCGAAGTGTATTGTCTAATTTCTGGGTTGAATTGGCTCCATATTTGCAAGGTGCCTGTTCTTTACTAGCTGGACCGCGGGGCCACTTACGAACGCCCCCTCTCACCAGTGAGCCACCAATCCCATCGGGGGCTGCCTAACTAAAATAATGCCCCTGATTGACCAATGTAGGCACTTGTATATGAACACCTCACTCTCCACCTATTTTTTGGCCTATTCCCAATGCATGGCCTTATAGTTGGACTGGATTTCTCTTATAGTCCAGTTCTGCTTGAATCTACTTAAATATCGCCGTCAAAACCCGCGTATATAAAACAACCATGAAATCAGCATACCTTCGGTATTCTCTACAATGATCGATATGGAATAACGCCCCAAAAATCGACATTTATCACCAAAGCCAATACAAAGCCAATCCTCTGGGCTGGACGATTTTCTAATCTTTAAAATGAGGAGGATACCACGCCGACCCACAGCGACAGTAGGGACTATGCAGCTCCTCTCCCATATTGCGAGGATAAAACACACGAGAAAATAGTTTTCAAGAGTTGAAATGATATTGCACTTTCATTACCGCGGCCTTCGTACTAAACTGGCAATCCTTCTTCATTTTAAGTTACAACTATAGTGTTCCACCCTGGCTGTATGCTCGTCACTGCATATACCTTGGCCGATGCCCAGTGCCGCAGTCAGTTCGGCATTAACACGAGCACATAGTTTAGATTATCTGGTATGGCTACTTCAGCCGATGAAATTTTAAAATATGCCCCAATTATTTTAAGAAGGCATGGATAATACCAGGTAGAAACGACCATACAATTATTATTATACTTATATTTATTTCAAATGCTTCACTCCTATAACTGACCAAATAAAAAATACCGCCTTGGCATAAAATAAAGGAAATAGCCATCCACATAATATCAGACCACTTCCATCCGTGACCATGCGGAATGGATAGGATATATATACGCCTATGGAAGGGGGGGGGGTAAATTAAACCCGATGGCAAATTAAAATTCCTCTAGTGTGTCTCACAATTTCCCCCCTTTTACCAATTGGCTTTAAGTGAGGACGTACTGGGGACCGTCACCGCCTTCGGGTACCGTCCAGTTAATATTCTGCGAGGGATCCTTAATATCGCAGGTCTTGCAGTGGATGCAATTCTGTGAGTTAATTTGGAATCGCTTTTCACCGGGTTGAGTTTCGTCGTCGACGTATTCGTACACCCCGGCGGGGCAGAACCGGGCTTCCGGCCCGTCAAAGACAGTCAAATTACGCTCGACCTGGACGTTCGGGTCCTTCAGACGTAGGTGGACGGGCTGGTTTTCGGCGTGGTTAGTGCCGGTCCGGGAAACGCTTTCCAGTAAGTCAAAGGATACGACCCCGTCTGGTTTGGGGTAGGCGATGGGTTGGAAGTCTTTGGCCGGCTTGAGCATAGCGTAGTCGGGACCAGGGTGTTTCCAGGTCCAGGGGACGCGGCCCTTGAGTAACACCGTGTCGAGTCCGGTCCAAGCCATGAACCCGAATAGACCCAAGGGGGTATGGAACGAAGGGCGGGCATTGCGCACTTCGTAGAGTTCCTTGTAAACCCACGATTGTTCAATGGCGGTTTCGTAGGCGGCGATATCCAGGGGCTGGGCCGACGATTCCGTGGCGGCGTCAAGGACAATAGCCTCGACGGCGGCCTCGGCGGCCAGCATACCGCTCTTCATTGCCGTGTGGGTTCCCTTAATCTTGGGTAGATTCAAGAACCCCGCGGTACAGCCAATAAGGGCACCCCCGGGGAAGGTGAGCTTCGGGATGGACTGGTAGCCACCTTCGTTCAGGGCCCGGGCCCCGTAGGAAATGCACTTGCCACCTTCCAGCACCTTCTTGATTTCGGGGTGCATCTTGAATTTCTGGAATTCTTTGTAGGGGGACAGGTAAGGGTTCTCGTAGTCCAGACCCACCACAAACCCCAAACTCACCAGGTTATTTTCCATGTGGTAGACAAAGGCCCCTCCGTAGGTTTTGTAGTCGAGCGGGTAGCCCACGTAATGGTTGACAGTACCGGGTTGGTGTTTGGCCGGGTCCACTTCCCAGACCTCCTTCAGGCCAATCCCGTAAGTCTGAGGCTGGGTGTCCTTGCGCAGATCAAACTGGCGGATGAGGGATTTGGTGAGGGAGCCGTGGCACCCTTCGGCGAAGAGCGTCACCTTGGCCTGGATTTCCATGCCCCGTTCGAAGTTGTCCTTGGGCTGGCCCGACTTGTCCAGGCCCACGTCGTTGGTGGCGATACCGCGCACGGCCCCATCGGAGGTGTAGAGGACCTCGCTGGCGGCGAACCCGGGAAAGATTTCCACGCCGAGCTCCTCGGCCTGCTCACCGAGCCACTTGACTACGTTGTTAAGACTGACGATATAGTTCCCCTGGTTGGACATTTGCGGGGGATGCGGGAGGGGAAACGAACCCTTCGGAGTCAAAAAACGCATATGATCATGGAGGGCGGGCTGGTTAAGGGGGGCACCCTTTTCCTTCCAATCGGGAATGAGCTCGTCCAAAGCGCGGGGTTCCACCACGGCCCCCGATAGGGTATGGGCTCCCACTTCGCCGGCCTTTTCCACTACTACCACTCGGATTTCGGTACCCTGTTCCAGGGCCAGTTGTTTGATACGGATGGCCGCACTCAAGCCGGCGGGGCCGGCGCCAACTATTACAACATCAGCCTCGTCCACGAAGCGCTCAGCCACTATTCGGGGATCCTCCACGGCATTCTCCTCCTCGACCTCTTTGCGCCCCTCGAGGCAGGTCGTGGTGGAAGTGGATATGCAGCGGGTGATGGTCGTGGACAATGAGACCAGAGGGGAGGTCATGGTTACGGGGAAGGTTTGGCCCATTTCGGTAACACGGATCAAACCGTTGGGGGACGGGGCATCGAGGCCAAACGAGGGGGTGGAGATCCGCGCCATGGACCAGGCCGCGGTCCGCGGAGTGAGCGCCAGCGTGGAACTGGTGGTCTTGTTCACGGAAAGGGTGGACAAAGCGGCCACAGACACCGGGGCAGCCCCGGTAACCGATAGCGCAAGAACCGGGCCCCGACGACTACCCATGGCAGCGGCGACGGACGACGACCGGCCAGACCAGTGGCGGGAGCGCGCCGAGGTCTGCTTCGACAGGATCTTAAGGGATCGACTTAGCGAGTACATGGTGAATGCGGAAACTGGGAGGAGGGGGTTCGTGTTACAGGCAGATAACACCAGAACCTATAACCACGGATAATAAATAGGTCTAATAAGGGGGGGGGGCTCAGGAGAGAGACGAATCAGCCGAAAGCCACTAACCCAGCCGGATAAGTTAAATATATGAGGTTTTGATTATACTAAATAAGGAAGCGACTGAAGAGAGGAATACTTCCCATGATTGAGACGGAGCCCTTTTACAACGACATAATGCTGAACTCTCTCGCCCAGCAGCCTCTTTCCTCCGTTTCGCCTTGAACGTGCGCCCCTGCGGTGAATAATGGGACAACGCAAGTAGCCGAAGCAGGAGGGGCTGGCTGAGCTCTAGTCTAGGCCAATGGGATACTCCATTCACGTGCGGAATGGGCAGGGCAGCAGTTCCCGTGAGCTTGCCGTTCCACCATTGGTAAAGGATACCGAAATGGTCACTGGTATTTTCCATTCCCATCGCGTTACTAGGTTCCGTTGAGGGTAAGAAGGGCCAATCTATCTATTTTCAACCTACTTCGCCATTCGGCACTGCTAAAATCATTTCGGGCATTGTTATATATATTTTAATGACAGACTAAACTCACTCTCCTGCGTCTCTTATTTAAAATAAAAAGGGTAAGTAAATGAATACTAGAAAATATAATTAAAGTCTCGAGCGATGAGGTCTTTAGAGTTGGGTACAGCAAACGGGGCTTTGCACGGTGTGGATCGCAGGGCACTACCCCGCCCATCTCTAATCAGCGAAGGAGCGAAGATGGGGAGAGGGCAAACCAAGTCGATTTTGTATTATCCTAGGCCTCTCTGTACCGCCTTTCCATTCCTGATCCACATCTCACCCCCCTGTCTTCCTCAGCCGATATATATTTTTAAACCAGTGGAAGGCAGAGGGTAAGCACATGCGAGTGTTGTATTTAGGACTCCAGCATGAGACCCAATCCCACCTTATTCTGACCCTTCATATGGTCCACTTCGGCCGTCATAAGGAACGAGAATCCGGGGGCCATTTTCTCCTCGAGCACAGCGCTCACTTTGCCCATGCTGTCGACCATACCCCGGAAGGTCGCTTGGCGGAAATCGTACTTGGCGCCCACACTGAAGATAGCCCCGCGACGGTCGGCTGATTCGGTGCTGACTTGGAGCTCGGCGCCCAATTCGACCTTGTCGTTGATTTTCTGGAAGTAGGTGGCCTGCACGGCGTCGGATCCCTGCCACTGCAGGGTGGAGATGGAGTCCTTCTGGGTGTACCGGGCCAAGAGGGAGGTTTTGCTGCGGGGCTCGCCCATGGGGGGTTGGTCCACCACCGACTCGAATCCTACGGCCAGGTTCTTACCGAGGGACTGCAGGTAGCTGCCCACGTAGATACCGGTGCCCTCGGCGGGCGAGGGGTTGACGGCCTTGCCGTTCAGGGTATAGTCCGCCCCCTGGTAGTCCACTTCGGCCTGCAGCATGTTTTGGCCCGGGACCTGGGTGATCAACATCTGCGCCTTGGTGGCCAGCTTCGAGGTCCAGTTGTATTGTATCCGCGACTGGAGAATGCCATCGTTATCCACCGTGCCGTGAATCAGGAATTCGGGGCCGGCATAGACCGCGGCAAAATTGTAGCTAGAGGGAGCTCCAGCGGTGGCCAATGAGATGGTATGCGTCACCTGGAAATTGGGGGAAAGCACCTTGGTCAGGTCGGCCCGCGCGCCGTCGAAGAAGTAGTTGGTCAGGAAAGTGTCTAGTACGGGCAGTACAAATGTGGTTAAGCAGAATCGATATTAGTACCAATAACTTCTACGATTCAGGCACAGGGAGGGCCTAATTGGCCCAAGCAACTATAGGGTGAAAGTAGCCAGGATTCCGGCAGCCGAATGCGGGTTTCACTCCCCCCCTCCCAAAAAA
This sequence comes from Dimargaris cristalligena, assembly GCA_027576995.1. Lineage (NCBI taxonomy): Eukaryota > Fungi > Kickxellomycota > Dimargaritomycetes > Dimargaritales > Dimargaritaceae > Dimargaris > Dimargaris cristalligena. Next base: position 8,838 of record JANBQC010000778.1, read on the forward strand.
AATCTCTTTTATTGGTGTGGGATTGGATCGGGGCACTTACTCTTGAGTTCCTTGTTGAGATTTTCGGTGGTGCCCGGCTGGGGAAGATCCAAGCCCCTGCGGTACGAATCAAAAGAACTGTAGAGGTGAAAGGGATTCCAGAACTGGAAAGGCTCCTTGCGTTCGGTGGCCAAATCTATGGTGGGCATTTTTAAATCAGTGGTACTGGTGGTCATGATTACAATGGCGAGGGGGTGAGGGGGAACGGTGCAGACCACGGGAACAGAAGAAAAAACTAAAGCGAATAAAGCAAGAGAAACTAAGCAATACAAAACGATCAGGGGCCGACTGCTGTACAGAAGAAAGAAAAGGTGTGAGGATCGTGAGCATGTGGAATGGGGTGATTGGGCTTAGAGAAGAGTTCAACATCTTTTAGCGGGAAAAAACCTCACCAGACATTGTTCTGACTGCCACTCTCTTGATCCATGTAGGCTAGGCAAATTCAACAACGTCATCGACTGGTTGCGGAATGGCCGTCACCACGCTTAGGTCTGGTAAAGGGCGCGGGGGCGTTAGTCTGAATACTCTAACGCTCGTTTGAGTAGGCATATCCCACAGCAGCTCCCGTTAGCCCGATCACATTGGCATTATTCATAGACTGATACTCGACTAACGAGGTAGTAAGCAAATGCCCGAGATGCGCGGGTGCTGTATTGATAAATTGTCCAGTAGCATTAGCCAGCGACCGTAACCGCCGGACTGAATAGTGTTACCATCATTATCATTTAGTCTCCGTCGGGTAGTTTATGCACCAACCGGTGTTTACAGTTTTACTCGAATGGTCATTTTATGCTATGCCGATTATATGACGATTAATTGACGTAGAATGTATTTCGGTATATTTATTCGATTAATCTATGGCCGTTATGCGGGATGCCCTCTTCAAAACAGGTGATAATGTTCTTCTAACTTTACACCCCTACAGAAATAGTGGTTTACTGAAAAAAAAATTTTTACTCAAAAAGCGGCACGTTTCCTCTTTGGTAATTGATTCCTTCGGTCATATTTTCACTACTGTGTCCCACCCCAACCTTGTTTCATAGCAAAGTCAACATCTCTCTCTCTGAGTTAGCTAGGAACCCCCCCTTTTGAAACCAGGACATTCGGAAAAGTAGCCCGCGGCCCACAGTTGAATCGCCAAGTCCTGCACCATAACATCAGATCCTGGCGGCAATACAACTGTATGTCCACTAGTTCAATAAACCTACCGTAAAACTTGATTGATATTACTCGCGATGTTATGCCTGATGCCATTCCACGTTTTCGAAGTAGGTATTTCAAAGAGAAATAACTTTGGTTTAAGTTTTAAAAATTGAAATAACCGCTAAACCCGCAATTTCTTGGCTGCCATTCTCCCCAAATCGGTATAAAAGATTATAGGCCACTTTGGTCTGAGAGTTAAGCTGCACATATAGGTGACATAAATATACTATAGTGATATAGTTGGGACGGGTTGTCTTCAATCTCTATTATAATTAAAGGATTCGTGGATTATCTTCCACCAGTTGGATTGAAGCAAATTATCATAGGTACGTAGAGTCTCAAAGGGACGAATAGTACCGGCATTCGTACCCCCGTGTGGTGGTAACCTTGGCCCAATCTGTTCGAACAATTATATCAGGCGGGGTCTGGTCACTGCCCTCGTTGTTGGAATGGTCACTGCAAATTGGTCGCCTAAAAATAGGGGGTAGAATAAATAGCCGAGAGTTTGCCAAGCCTTTGAAAATGGCGACTGGGGTGATCGGGTCGCACCACTAGTATGTCATTATACTTTGGGCAGTAGAGGAGTGCACGTCCAATCTCCGATTGCCATGGAAGATAAAATGGCTAGACCAAAGTAGTGGGCTATTTTCCATGGCTATCGTATTGTGAACAATCCCGGCCGCTGGTTTACCCGATAGGGTAGGAACGCCAAGAGTGTAGATCCGAATACCCTGCACCAGCCCTACTTTGTGGTAGTTTACCCCAAAAATGTACTATTTTGTAAATACAAATATGGTCCCTACACCAGTTAGCCCAAAGGGTCAGTATGGCCAATTATAATTGAAGTGCCCCATGATCTTCAACGCTTCTTTAAAGTTCGGCACATTATAGACCCAGCCACTAATGAAAAAAGATGGATGCTTGTGAAAGACCAATGGTTTACTCTTCTATTGTACCGTATGGAATCGACCCTTCCCAGTTCCATTTTTTTAAACACTGGTAGAATGGTTGGGGGAGAGGGACTATTTGGGCAATCTAGTCTATTGG
>JANBQC010000779.1:0-11121 GCA_027576995.1 Dimargaris cristalligena
TCCCCAAGGCAGTTCTCACCCCTCTGACGGGCAGTGCATTAGGCGAAACACGAACCAACAGTGTGGTATTGAACACACACAAACAAATCAATGGCGCCGGAGTTCCCCAAAAGCGCAACGAGGAACCAGTCTGATTTGATCAGCCCCCAGGAACTTTGGCTAACGAGACATATCTCAAATCCATCAATTTTAGATCCTCCGGTAGGTGGTTTGCCAAAGTAGCCCCATGCATTAAAGACCATTTTGCGGCTCTGGGCACGACTGAACTAAGCTCAGTTCAAATAACTCTACGCTGCCATATCCTTTATATTATCCGTGAAATATCTAACCACCACCATGTACATTGCCGTGTAGATACGGCGTTTTAGTAAACCCCGAATGCGGAGTTGCCTGGTTTGGGAGTTTTTTTTTGGGGGGGGGTGGGGGGAGTATTTGTCACAGTAGACGAATACGTAACAGAGCAAACTAAAACTAAGTAGTTGGGTATATATGAACTTACATTACGGTCAGCGATGAGCTTCACGGATTGGACCTTTCCAAGGGTGTTGAAAATGTCACGGAGCATGTCCTCAGTGACACGAGGGTCAAGATTGCCGACGTACAGGCTGCGACAGCCTTCCTCGGAGCCAGCGGCGACTGCACCAGGACTAGGGTTATGCCCGGCACCGGACGGGTCCCCCTGGGCATGCTGGGGAGGGTAGCTGGGATAGGCCTGACCCTGTGGAGCAGCGGGGTGGTGACCCGGATTAGAGTACATGGTGAAGGAAGCGGAGATGGGCCAAGACCGCAATTGATGGTAAGAAGCGGGAGTGGATAGAGTAGTGAGATTAGGTAATGAAAAGAGGAGTAAGGGAGGAGAAGTAAGGGTGTGGTGGTGAGGTAAGCTACCCTACAGGTAAGCACTATACTATACTATACTATACTATATAATACGGTAAGTGGACAAAAAGGGGTGGGAATGGGAAGAAAAAAGAACCAGGCTTCCTAAGGAGCTCCAACCTAGAACTAAATAGGTAGGTGGTGCGCTATAGATAAAAAGAGAGGAAAGGAAGAGAGAGAGCAGGCCACACTGGGTAGTGGTAGTAGTCGTAGTAATAGTAATAATAATAGAGTCGACCGAAGGTTCCGTACGACCCTTGGGCGGCATATCATTGACTACTCCCGTCTGCCCAGGTGATGCACAGGCCGACGACCATATAAGAGAACTCTGCACACCGTCCCGTCCGGGAAGCAGCAGGTCGAGTCGCAATGCGCTTCTTTGGGGCTGTTAATGCCGCTCCCCTTGCTCCGCTCCTAGGGTGAGCGGACCCGGCAGGGCGGGTCCATTATTCATCAAGCAACCTTGCATGAGCAGTGGAGGTTCTCCTCCTATAGGCACCCCCCATGGGTAAAATTGAATTATCCGGAGCTCATGTCAACAAGGCCCACCCACCGACTAGCTAGCTAGCCTTACCTCAACCCAAGCTATGATGTCCGTTGGGGGTGGGGTGAGTAGGCAGGTTATAGAGAGGAGAGTCCTTAACGTGTTTTAGAAACCCGGGCCCCAGACTATCGTAGAGTCCCAGAGCCATGGCCAAGCGGAAGACGACGACGATGACAGGGGATATGACGGGGGAGGTCTGCTTTTATCGTGGCCAATAGCTTACGGGGAAGATCCAAGCTAGTCCACAGTGTTAATAAAGGAGCGACGCTGACACTCCTCACCATCGGGGGGTCGTATTAGTGGTCTGCTACAGCCAAAACACTCCACACGGGTGGCAGTGGTGAATCTTACTTCCTTCCTTTCCTTCTCCCCAGTTCCCTCTCATCAAGAGAGGGTCATATTCGGATTTCAGGATTGCCTCGTCCTTTCTTGGATCGCGAAGTAAAATCCCAGTGCCAGTTCCATTTTAGGGCGGACGCGGTATGCCTTGTTGACCAGGGAGGAGCATCGGAGCCGGGACGTGGGATAGTCGTAATTTTTTAATTAAAGACAGGGAAGCACACACTCTGTTCACTGTAATTCTTTCGGTGGGCCGCCTAGTAGCAACGTCCTGTCTTTCTGTGGTTTTATTGGAACCTCGCGTTCTTTTCCACACCCCCACCTTGATGTTGAGTAGTCGGGGCCCTACCTTGGTAGCAGCTCTTCACTGGCCGCCCCAGCAAACTAAAGTATCTCGCCTACCTGAACGGTATACGTGTGGTGGTCTATCTAGTCAGTAGCACGCGTGGTCTCTTGCTAAATGCCACCACAAAAGCCACCCGAAAAAAAGCAACTGGAACAGGTAGAGGGGATGGTGCTATTGCACTGTGTGCTGGATTTGCCTCCACCGGTGGCTTCCCTTGGACCCATTCTGTCCCCCCCCCAGTCCACAGCCCCCTCACCCGCCAGAGTGACTTGGATCATGAAACACCCCACCACTTCTTTGTCAATCGAGGAACCGCCATACACCTGAGTGCCCTCGGGCCGAACTTCACTTGATGTTGGGGGGAATGCCCATTGGCGGCGGAGAGTATGGGCATGTAGCGGACGAGCGGGGCCAGCCGTCAGTTGTCCAAGAACGAGGGCCTTCCGGATTTATTCGGTGCCTGGGAAATGGCCAATATATATAAGATAACCCACTGGCATTTTGATTCAAGAAGGTGATACATGGGGTAGACATTCAACAATGATACCACATCCACTGCGATAGCCTGGCTGGGCGAAATAGCGCATTTGGCCCCTTTAACAAAATCCGCATAGTAATAGCCCTAATAGGGGGCTGGATGAAGAAATTGGCTGGGTCCCGTGGTCTTCATTGTCACTTTAGAAATTCACACATCTCTGCACCCTTACCCGCCTCCTCCATCAGGCAAGCAACCCAGCTCTCCCATTCCTTCCCAGCTTGTATCATTTTTTATTTCAAATACCGACTTTCCCATTGGACCCCTCTACCGACATTCTCTATTTATTCGTTCTATTCGCAATCCACGCCGAGTGTCTTCGAGCCCCGCTGATACTTTATAGGGCCCCCATTTCACATTTCATCCAACCCCCCCGCCGAGCCTGCCCGACTATTAACTTATATACTCCCCCATTCCGTCGGTCCAAACGACCTACCTCAACCCCGGCCCCAACAATACCCAATACCCCTCCCATGGCTGATACTGAAGGAACCCCAGGTGACCTGTCGATCCTGCGCCAAACGGTCACCCAGCTACTTCAGCAACATGCGGCGTACGACATGCTCCCTGTGAGTTTCCGGCTAGTGGTCTTTGACACCACTCTGCAAATCCCCAGTGGACTTTCCCTGTTGCTTCAGAACGGTAAGAAGCTACATTGCTAATGGGTTTATGAACCCATCGGTCCCGCCCGACACTGCCGAGCGAAGGGCATCGCTGCACGGCGCGAGTCACTGAGCCCATATGGTGGTGGTTAGTCTCACCCGGAATATTTATGAACTATACCCACCCCATGTTAACCAATTATTACCGCGCTGCTAACAATACCCCCACGATCACTATCATTCACCACCCGCTAGGAATCGACTGCGCACCGATATGGGACTCTGAAAACAATGCCTACGCTGGTATGCTGACGGTGACCGACATCCTGGCCCTAATTCGCCATTACTACGCGCAGCACTCCTATTCCGAGGCCATGGCCGAAATTAGTAAAATTGAGCTCAGCTCGTTTAAAGGTACCCTGTATATGTCTTAATTAACAACCTATACCACATAATATACTATGTCTTTATTGGAAACGCACTACTAAGCCGCCCTCGTAAACGATTTTAGTAGAATGGGCACGAGAGGCATCTCGGAATTTATCTGCTATCCTAACTCGACATTGATATATATTGCTTAAATACTCGTCATCACCATTCTAAATCTCCGACCATGTCGCTTAGAACTCTATCATGGCATCACAAGCCGGTACCCAAACACCCTTTCGATACACCCCATGAACAGCCTTTATGACGCCGCCCGGATTCTAATCGAAGCCGACTACCATAGCCTGGCCCTAGTGGATGCCGATACCTACAGTTCCCAGGACTGCGTCGTCTCGGTTTTATCCTTGTACAGTATTCTGCGTTTTGTATCCATGAATGTAAGTGAAGGATTGTCGGGCTAAATCCTCCGGGCTAGTTTTCTTAAGGACCCGGAAAGCACCTACTACATTCACATTAATCCAGCATGATAAATATATGCGACTATGTCTAACCAGTTATTGGCTATGCTTTATATTACCCCAATTCGTGATTTTGGTACTCACCGGTTTACCGCCTCGGTCTTTTATGAATGGGTGGTTCGGCTATGCGTTACAATGTCAATCAGCTTAAGGACAAGAAATCACTCCGGGAACCCCTGCTTACCCACCGCATCGGGACCTACGAGGGCATTTCCACCGCTACTATGGATACCCGGGTGATTGAAATCATCCATGTGTTGGTTGAGAAGAATATTTCCGTGGTACCCATTCTGGACGAACAAGGTAAGTAGGGGCTTAGGTCTACTCGCATTTGGGGGGACCAAGGGGCGATGGTATTTACGTCAAGGCCTGGGTGCTATTGTATTTCTATTCGGTCAAATGTACCCCAGGACTGACCTAATGAATAGGATAGTCGTACCAGATTCTCTCTAACCCATTATCCTCCTCAATATCTGCCTTTTTATTTGGTGCACTATGGTATAGGCAAAGTCATTAATGTATTCGAGGACTCTGATATTATGGTAAGTGTTCATTAGAACGGCTGTTTTGAGGCGTGTTTGAGAGAGACTCGGTTCTAAATGGAAGACGCTAAGCGTATCACTCCATGCCCGAGCCAGCACTGCTTGCCATAATTGCTATCGTGCCTTTCTTATCCTTCTATTTATCTATTTAAATGCTGGTTAAGAGGGTTTACTAACCAGTTCCAATGCGTGTTTTACATCTGTTTCCTACCATTCCACAGATCATGGCCCGGGAGGAGGCCCTCGGGGAACTGGATATGCCGGTCCATGAAGCCATTCAACGCCGACCTGATGTAAGCCCTACTGTTTCCTATTAACCTGCCCTACGAACTGGGGGGGGGGTGTCACTCGTTTACCAATGGTGTATATATATATATATATATATTGCTTCTCCAATCGTTTATGTGCTTGGAATGGTTTAGCTAACTGGTATATTTTATCTGGACTCTGTTAAACATTTAAGGATTTTGCCGGTGTGCACACCTGTCGGTTGTCCGATACGCTACTTTCGGTCATGGATATTTTGCGCAAGGCCCAGTTGCACCGGTTGATCGTTGTGGACGAAGATGATCATTTGGTGGGCATTATATCCCTTAGTGATATATTAAAGGCCATTGTGGCCTAATATTTCATTTTCCATTTTCATAATCACATACATACACATCACCAGTTTGAACGAATTAATGTTAGCTGGCGTGTTGATTTCATATTTTTCACACTCCCCTTTTTGCTATATACAATTAATGTGATAAACTTAAATCGATATTTTCGGACCAAAATAATAATCGGCCACCTTCTTAACTGGTGCAGCTATGGGATTTTACCTATGGAATGTAGAGGGAGGATGGGCCTTCGCATGGGTTAAAAGGACAACTAGGCGGCCTGCTCTATACTCCAGGGGTTTTAAGTCTTTCTTGCATTTTATCAATTTGGGCCAGGGTTGAGTTTTTGTAATACTAGAGGCAGCGGCGCATCACGTGTGATATACCATCAGGGTGCAGCCGCCAGTGCTTTTAATGGCTTCAATTCACTAAACAGGAAGGCCAAATGTTACCCAAATGCTGCTTCAAGGGCCAGCAGTGTCGTGGCGTAAGCAGGCTGTGGTATAGTGCCCAACAATCCTTGGCGTGTCTCTTCTCCTCTCCTTTCTACCTATCCTTCGTTAACTTGAATGTTGAGCGGACTTACCTATTTCACCAATATTTTTATTTGAACCCCTCCCTCATCAGTTGAATTCCTCCTATACTCCCCTAACTTTCTACCTGCGCTTGTCCCCAACTGCCCCAACAATACTGCTGCCCAGTCCATAAATTCATTCCCACCCCACCGCTTTCCTACGCCTTTCTCTCATTATCACCTGTTCCCCCCCCCACCTCGTCACCATGGCCGCCAACAACGCCGGTTCCGACCTATTCGAGAGCTACGAACAGGACTACATTACCCTGGCCCAGGACATCAGCAAATCCATTCACTCGCTTATCCCCTCAGCGACAGGAGGTTCGTTCTATCCCAGACAATTTGTATAACGGGTTGAGATGCCGTAGAAGGAGAGGGCCTGCCCAACCTGAAATGGTGCTACCCGACCTTCCCCTCAGTATCCACGTTCTCTCCCCTGACTTCATCTCACTAATGGTCGGCTTGAATTTGCGGGTTACGCCTATTTGGGGATGCTTTTATTTTCATAACACCTCCTATGTTTTATAGACGGCAAAAAGCAACAAATAAAGACTGCTCAGCGCCAAATTGAGGAGGCCGACGAAATTGTAAGTGACGCTGCCCCCCTGTCTGTTCTCTCAGCCTCGACGCTCCTTTTCATGGGCACACTACAGGGCCTCTTGTACGGATGTTTCTTAGTATCACTCCGCCTATGCGGGTCTCCGGAAGAGGACACGTTGAATAGGCCCCCCCCCGATGCCGGAATTCATTTATTCTCATTTCAACCGTAGCACCACGGTCGCGACCCCGTCTCCCTCTGTTGGGCCAAAACTAATATACTATTCCCCCCATGTTTATCTCCCCATCTATACCCCCCGTTCCCAATTCACCCCCAGCTGGGCCAAATGGAAATCGAAGTGTTTAATACCCCCTTCTCCATCCGTAGTCGCCTACAGGCCCGCCTCCGAAGCTACCGTACCGACCTCGACCAATTTCGCCGGGACCTGAAAAAAGCCGCCGCCGGCCATAACCAAGAGCGCCAGGAATTATTCGGCGACCGGACCGGTGGGAGTAGCGCGTTTTCACCCTCGGACCTCGATGGCGCCGCCATGGACCAGCGCACCCGTCTTCTGGCCGGAACTGAGCGCCTCAATGATAGTAGCCGGCGGCTGCAGGATAGCCATGTTCTGGCCCTCGAAACCGAGACGGTCGGGGCCGGAATTTTGGCCGATTTGCGTACCCAGCGCGAGCAAATTATGCACACTCGGGATACAGTAAGTAGTGCCTAGCTGGGCCATTATATATATATATATATATATTGTAACCCTAATTCGCTTGAAAGAGAAGAGAGGAGAAGGATTCTGCTTACCGAAGATATCCGGAAAAACTTCTCCTTCACCCGTATCTCATCCTTAGTTTTGGATGGTGTGTGGCAGGTGGTTTTTACAGAATGATATGGCTTTTGCCAGTCTCCCCCTCATCAGTTCCAGCGTGTTGGTATCGTGCTATACCTGTGGATCTAGACAGTCTACTAATTCTTAATCGTTCGACTTTTCCCTCCTTCATAACCTGTTCCTTTAGTTAATGGAAGCCGACTCGCACATCGACAAGGCCCAGCGCACTATCAAGGCCATGGCTCGGAGGTAAGTCTCTTGAAGAATTGAGATAGAGTGACCAATTGCTGATATGGTGGTTATTATCTCATCCTTACAATAACCTATATTCACCCACATAGTTATAACACCCCTCAATCTTTAATCCACTAGCGCGTTTCTTCTAACAATATTCACCTTACTGTTAATTTGACTATTTGACTATACCCTATGTTGGCTGTTTTGCCAATCTCGGCTACCCACGCACTCCTACTCTTTTATACGAACAACACCATCTTATGGATGGTTTGCCTGGTGATCCAACCTCTAGAATGGCTATTAACCGCATGATTACGGCCGCCGTGATTATTTGTCTGGTTGGCCTAATCCTCGTGGTGCTTTACCTTGAACTGCCCCGCAAATAATCTCTGTACCAGGCTGGGTATTTGTCGGATCTCCAATGTATAATTTCTATATCCTCACACTTCTTTTGTTCGCACCCTTTCTAGCCGGACTTCTCCTCCCTCCCTCCTTTACTATATACCCCTTCCCATTATGTTTATTCGAGCCTTCAGCGTATTCCTTCAACCTCCTATATAATTTCAAATCATGTACTGTCCCAACACTGGTTTCACCGTGACCATTTTTTATAAAAACGTTATCCGAAAAATACAGAAATCCATAAGGCCCGCGTTCCATGCTGACGGGATGGCCAATTGGCTCAAGGCTGGAAAAGAAATAGTAAAATAAAAGACGAAACGACCGAATTGGAATGAATCTCTCCACCAAGACGGCCGATTGGGCACGTAGGAGCAGAGTAAAGAAGGTGTGTGGAGCAGGCGGGGTAGTGGCAATACATCTATTTCGATACATTTGGAAGCGTGTAAGTTAGGGCCATTTTATGGTCCGGACTGAGGTGAAGGGTCGTGTCGTTAGGCAGATACGTTTTACAGTCGTAGGTCGGGCTTTGGGAGAAATCTGCTACCCCAGAATGCCTCTTCAAAAATTCGGTCGCTTTGGTCCACTCGTTATTTTTAGCGCATCCAACTAAAAATTTGGCCATTGGGATAGTATGCCCTTCGAGAACACCTTGGGCCGTGATCTCTTGATCCAATTCCACCGCCACTGCGGCGGCCAGATGACGTGGCGTATAAAAACCGGGCATGTTCTTTTCTACCATTTCCAGGAAGCTCTTCAAACCATCGGCATTATCTCTAGCCACGAAGCCGAGGGCCAATGAGTTGACTAGCTGGCGTATAAAAGCCTGGCCGAACTCTTGGACGGGAAATGATGTGTGGATGGGAACATGTGGGAATTGAAAAGCGGAATCGATGGTATACCGGTTCAGATAGTCCAGCTCGGTATTGGTCGATAGGGCGATGAGAACCACATCACGCGGGTTCAATTGTTCAGCCATGAGTCGGCCCACTGTAAAGAGGGTATTGGGCACGTTCAGATATTCTAGCACAATTCGAAGAAAATCCATGTCGTTCCGCTGGACGGCCGCTTGGAGGGGCGCCCAAATGGTCAGTTCATCGGCGGTAAATTCAGCCAAGTGACGCTGGAGGAAGGCATCCCGGTTGCTAAGTTGTTTCAGTCGGTCCTTGAATTCCACCACGATCTCCTCAGCGTTGGGATACCTGGTCTTTTGCCTGGCCGTCCCCACAAATTCACCCAACGACGAATAACCGATCTTCGCGAGGGTTCCCGAGATATAGCTCTGGTAAAAATAGATGTTGGCTTCGGAATTCAACAATAGAGCTAAGCTCTTGAAAATTACCTCTAGAGGCACATCCGGGCTGGTTTTTGGGTCAACACTGCCTTTCAAGAGACCTTGGGCCTATTAAAGTAATAGTGATATCGTGAGGGAAGGGGGTGGGAACGGGTGCATCGGTATTTAAATTAGCATTTTTAAAGACCGAGTAATTAAAGGATATGCCCAAGGGCCACCGTGACCCACGTACTATTAAGTAGTACGCATTACTAGTATCCCCTAGTGATTGACCAGTAAACCACAGAGCAGACGGCGGGTCGGACTACATGGCTACATTATCTAAAGTATGGCTAGAGGGGCATATGCTCATGTCACTTAAATAAAGGTACATTATTCCCCATTATATATTTATGAATCCTGCACTTACCGAGAGCATACACTTTTGGCGATAACTGTAATCCAAATCGTTTAGTTTTCGGTCCGCAGAACGAAGTGCCAACATATCCGCAGCATTGCATTGCCGGAAAATTTCGAACATAACTTCGGTGGACTGGTCCTTTAAGCCGGCACCAGTGGTTGGAGTAGCCATCACCGCCGAAGTACTAACGGCCAAGGCCAGACAAAGAATAGAGGGATACATATCTAAAGGATAGGAAGGGGGTGAAAGACTAGGGTATTTTCAAGCGAAAAATAAATAAACTAAAAGTCGGAGGAGAATCTGAGGTGGTAGTGAATCAGGGTGTAGGTCGCCAACAGTTACTGTATCAAAAGAATGTGGGGATGAAGGAAGAATAAGGAGAAGGAGAAGTAGCTATATATATATATATATATATATATTAATATCCACATTATTTGAGGTTACTAAATATGACTATCTCTTCACGCCGGCGTTGGGACTGGCGAAATGGCTCCCCGACCAGACCATATCGGAGGTGATTTTCCTTCATAGGGTCGACAGTGGGTTTACCTTACCGAATACTCCCCTAACATCTAGCTGCCTATATTAATGGCGCAAAGCCATCGACTAATATTGCACGTAGTATTGGCCACCCTTGCAGCGAGCAGCCAATGGAAGAACACAAACCAACCCTGCTCTAGTATTCTTGTTCGACCATTGAATAACTATAGAACCATCACAGAATCGTCATCGGCCATACATAAAGGTTGTGCACTGCATGGGCGACCTTTTCCCCCTCTTTAGTCCCCTTTATCCTCTGGTATTTTTAACACGCCAATTATGTCGATGAATGTTCAAGAGTTCGACATGTACTCCCCATTTTCACCCCAACCTGAGCAGGGGTGTTGCTGTACGTCCATAAAACACCATTGGCTAGAGTCGAGTAAAAAATTTTTAGTGCGATTCAAAATTTTTGAAGAGATACGAAAAGTGAATCAGGTGGGAACGCCAGTTTATTTCCTACAGAGTTCGTTTCTCTAAACACACCCTTTACCAGTCGGCCGAATTGGACCTCCCCCAATTTAGACTGGCATGACGGGCTGAAAATACAGTGAATTATGTGATGAAGGACCTGCTTTATGTGGCCCTCATTCGTGGGTGAAGCCAAATATATACCATTGTATGCAACATATCTATATCCCAGCCCTTTTTAGCAAGAATCTAAATCAATTCGGTTAATGGTACCAGTTGCTACCGCTTTCACTTATATAGTTGAAAATTGCAGGTATAATATATGCAAGATTTGTCCTAGGTATATGAGATATTGGACAATACTTTTAGTGGAAATTCTAAAGGAATATCAATAAAACTGTATAGAAGGACAGAAAACAGCTAGAGGACGGTAGGTGCCTCTAGGTAGTTAGGTTTTTTGAATAGCATAGTCGACGGGGCATATTTTAAGTGGTTAAAATGAGAGGGCAGGGTATAACTAAGTAAACCAATATGATTGGCCAGAAACAGGGGATAATACATTTACCATACTGTCACCTCCTGCTGGGTCTAAGGGAGCT
>JANBQC010000780.1:0-11065 GCA_027576995.1 Dimargaris cristalligena
CAAGTGAAGAGGTTCTCCTGAATCTCTTTGCGGCTTTTCTTTCTTATTATTATTTTGATATACTCTATTAGCTTGCGAATTCTACCTAGAATACATCTCCAACATATATTACATCCACCACCCGATGATTTACTAATTGTTGGTCATCGGCATTAAGAATCATTTCTTACCTGCTCTTCTTGGAGGCCCCCCGACCCACTCACCGACTGGGGCTGCTAGCTGCAATCCTAAAGGGACCAGTTAAATTATTCGTTTTAAACATTATGTTAATAGAGGGGAAAGAAAAATTTTTCATCCGAAAATTGTTTTCTCTATCTTTCTCCTTCTTTTATTCCTTCCTACCATCTGACCCTATTAGTCTATTATATTTTTACTATCAAGATTTGTCTCAGCCGTGTTCTTTACATATGTGCACGACGACTTTTCGGTTATTATAGACCGTGGACTTGTCCATTGTGTGAAATAAGTATCACTAGTAAATAACAAAACGTCGACGGCATCTATTAACGATAATTCCTAGGTTGTTGATCAATCCTCTCTCTCTCTCCTCTCTCGCTCTGAGATAATCCAGTCCCTGTCATGAAGTATCTTGGCGTACGTGGTTACAAAAATACCTGACGGTTCATTTGCTTCGTTTTCTATATGGCCAGTAGCCTTGGAGGATTTTACAAACGAAACTGCAAAGTGGTGCGACCGACCTACAGTGGGAAACCTCACACGCTGTTAAATGATATTTTATTTGGCTATTTTCGAGGGTGGGTCAGGCCAATGGGTTTAGATGTAAAATACCCACTAAATTATTTGCTTGCTCGTATGATCGCTTAATTGAGACTCCGGGGTTAAAAATGTAGCCGTAAAACACAGGCATTAAGGATGATGTATTTTGTAATGGCGATAGGCTCCCCCTTTGGCAACATGTGTGGAGCCCGGCGAATGGGTGATTGCATAATAATTGTGACTGGCCGTACCGCCAAACCCTAATTAGGATAGAGCCTACTTGGTAAGTAGGAGATGTAACGGCCATTCTAGTGTTACAGGTAGGCCGAGTTGGGCTAGGATCTACTACCTCAGCCGAGTTGGGGTTTGAGGGGGATAATAACTAAATGTATAGATATAAGTATAAGTATTTTATTAAGACATAAGGTTTGCCGGGTGGCGCAGATCATTATCTAATTTATACCTCGGGCTAATCTATTATGTTTTAATGGGGCCGGTAACCGTTCTTCGCCTTTTAGGCGTTGCTTTAGAGTAGGGAGGATCAGGTGACCTCAACATCACTAATGGGGTCGATCTCTCCTAATGGTTGCACTAGGAACCAATTTTTAAACGACCCCCTTTCTTGCAACAGCTTTGGATGATGGTGAAAATCCACACTGTGGTATGAGGTAAGTCAAGACAGCTCCTGTTGCTAATACTTTTGTATTGAGGCATATGCCGATCCCATGTGAGTATGACGCTTGCGGTTGAAGAGAGATGTTGTGCTATTGGGTGCGTGAAAAATGAGGCGGTGATTAACTAGGGGGGATCATTATAGACAGGGTTAGAAGACGATTTGGAGAGCATTGCTGTCCGTCCAATGGGTGTTGGGTTCGACACTTCAATACAGCAGGGTATTTAGGGTAGCACGGCCAATAGACACGCGCTGATGCATTACCATTTGAAACCAGGTCCGATGCTGGGCTATTGGCTTTTTTAGTGGGGTAAATCGCCCAGTCTAGTAATAAAGGCATGAAATAGTGTGCCACGCCCGCTGGCCTATCTGCCTGGTAACAGTGATTGACGGGCTAATTCAAGGGTAGGCGGCATTACTTCGTAGGCTGAGGCACAGACATGTCAATGCAACATGCAATGAGGTTAATCAAAGGGGCATTATACAATGCCCACCTCACTCTCATTTGAGGGAAGTAGCAGCGTTATAGCGAATAGATGGGTATTATATAAACCCACCCTCAAGGTCCCCTAGTGACTATATTTTATACTTATCCAACACAGCCAATGCTTTTAAGGGCGGTGTTTCATATTCCTAATTGGTCCCGTATCCGACATAATTTTCTTGGCGGAAATACCTTAATCTACTTATACCCGGTATTCTTGCACATAATTACCATTCCTCCGGCTCCTCTTATATTTTTATAGTTAATATCGCCGCTATTCTTTCAACTGTTTTTGCCACTAGTGATTACCGCACAGTCATCAGCAATGTGGTGTTTTATTCAGCTGCTTCCTCTAGCAGCTCTAGCGGCCATTTCCGTACAAGGCCAGTACGATACCGACACCGGCTCTTTAGCCGTTATCCCCAATAGCTACATTATCCGCTTCCCCGGTGATCCCGGAACGGCCGAAGCCACCAAGGGATCCGCCGCGTTTTACAGCCAAATTAAGGCCCTCAATATCCCCTACACCATCAACCAGAACTACTCGACTCTGTTTAATGCCGCTGCTCTATCGATTGGCGACGAGTACTTGGATAGCGTCGTCGGTCTGGCCAACAACAATGGCACCTGGCCTATGCGGGTAGTTAGCCTGGCCGCTCAGGTGGACTATTCCACCCGGTACTACACTCTCCCCCCTAAGAAGCAGCTAGCTCATGCCTACACCGGCGTAGATAAAGCCCAGTCCGAACTGGGGTTGACTGGAAAGGGCATCAAGATTGGGTTTTTGGACGCCGGGATTGATTACACCCACCCCGCCTTCGGTGGCTGTTTCGGACCCGGTTGTCGGGTTCAGTACGGGTACGATTTTGTCGGCGACAACTACAACGGGTACAACACGCCCCAGCCCGACGATGACCCCATCGAGGCCTGTAGTGTTCACGGTACCCATGTGACCGGTATTGCGGTGGGTAACCACGGCGAATTTAAGGGCGTGGCCCCGAACGCCACCATTGGGGCCTACCGTATTCTAGGCTGCAGCCTTAAAACGGCCACCAACGTTATTTTGGCTGGATTGGAGAAGGCCTACCTCGATGGTATGGACATTATCAATTTGTCGGTGGGTTCAGGTAGTGGCTGGTCCAACTCTTTTGAGGCCGAGGCGGTGGAGAATGCCTTCCGCCTAGGACGGTATGTCGTGACCGGGGCCGGTAACAACGGTGATGAAGGTTTGTGGACCATCACCAAACCATCTGCGAGTCCCCACAGTATTGCCGTGGGTTCCGTGGACCTACCCCAGTACTACGCCCTCTACTTGAACGTGACCACCAGCCGTACGGTGAGTTACCAGCGCAGCGATCAGCAGCGCTTCTTGGCCCCCCTTAATTTAGTCAACGTCCCTATCGTTCAGGCCCAGAGCAGTGCGGGGGATGACTTTGCTTGCACGGCGTTAACTGGGGTCAAGGGTGCAGTTGTGTTGGCCCAGAAGAGCGGCAGCTGTTCCCTTATCGACATGGTCAAGAATGTCTCTAGTTCCGGTGGTTTGGCCCTGGTGGTCTACAACAACGAGGCGGGTGACTTGGGCCCGCTCACGTACACCGAATACAACACCCTGCCGTCCTTTTCGATTCTCCAATCCGCTGGATTGAAACTAGTGGCCCAACTCGCCGAAGGCGGCTCACCTAAAGCCACTGTCAAGAACGACGCATTCATTTTTAAGAATAGCATGACTCAGCCCAGAGTCTCGTGGTTCTCCGCCTGGGGGTTTACCCCCGATGGCTATCTCAAGCCCGATATCGTAGCCCCGGGTAATGGGATTTACTCCACCATTCCCCAGGGCCAGGGCTCCTACGGGGTGGGGGCTGGTACTTCCTCGGCGACCCCTTATGTGGCCGGCTCCCTCGCCCTACTCTTGGAATCCAAGCGGGTGACCACCAACTTGGACGTATTCTGCTTATTGCTCAACACCGCCACCCCACTGTTGGACCGCCCCACTCGCTATGAATCCGCCGCCACGCAAGGTGGCGGGTTCCTGCAAATTTACAATGCCCTCACCACTAATTTTACATTCACCGTCTCCTACAAGCACGAGAGTCGCTACAGCTCGGACAACTCCAAACTGGTATCCCGTACGCTGAACCTCATGAACCTGGGTTCCACCGCGGTCACCTATAATTTCGTCTATCTACCCGCTGTATCTGTGTCGGGCTTTGACAAGTCCAACGTGTCGGTTTCTACACCGCGCACTAGTGCGGTGGCGGCGGATGGTTACTTCAACGCCGACACCGTTAAGGTACCGGCCAAAGGCACCGCCAAGAACAGCGTTTCGGTTGATTTGTCGGCCATTCGACCCAACGACTTCATGGCCCATAGTGGGTACGTAATCGCCTACCCGGCCGACGGCAAGGGCTATAATCTGACGTACCCCATTGGCGGTTACGCCTACCCGTCCGCCACCATCCCTATGCTGAGCCCCCAGTTCGGTGGTATCGATCTACCCTGCACCAGGCGCCAGTCCGCCGCGACCTGCCTGACGGGTACCAATTCCTTTACGTTTGTCGGCAATGACGTGCCCGTCATCCGTTTCCACCTCCAACACCCCGTCCGCCGTCTTCGCATTCGGATCGCTTACTCCAAGACCCCCGATTCGGCCCACGCCAGTGTTACCGAAAACCATTTTTTGTGGTTGGGTAAAAATCTTTTAAGCGACGACCAGCCCTACTACGAGTACAGCTGGAACGGCCGGGCCTACTATTCCGATGAACCCAATGATATTTTCAATTTGTCGAATAACGACTATGTCCTAATGATGGATTTCTACGCTACTACCGGTGACGACCCACCCACGCGTTATACCTCCAGTGTGATTCGCGTGGCCCGCAAGTAGCGATCGACGCTCCTGACCTTGTTCTACGCTGTGGTCCTTTGGCAGGTCTCTGCGAGTTCCTCTACAGGATTATATATATAGCAGCACTATGATATTGGTACCTTCCCCGACCCTTAATAAAACCTGTTTTG
Source organism: Dimargaris cristalligena (assembly GCA_027576995.1). Lineage (NCBI taxonomy): Eukaryota > Fungi > Kickxellomycota > Dimargaritomycetes > Dimargaritales > Dimargaritaceae > Dimargaris > Dimargaris cristalligena. The sequence goes on from JANBQC010000780.1 coordinate 4,890, forward strand.
TCCCCTGTGTCTACCCAAGTATTAATTATCTTGTCCTATAAATTCCTAAAGCTTTCTTCGTAAATATTATGGTCCATTATTAGTAGCTGGTGGGTGGTTCTGGAATATCTGATGTCATGATGTTGTAATAGGAAACTGGGAGAATAGTATGCTAATAAGTACATGGGCCTCAGACGGCGAGGCAGGTATTTTGTTTGGTCGTCAGCACTACTGCTGTGTTATTAGAAGGCTGGAGTGGTGTAGTACTCAGTATAGCATGGCCTCGAAGCTATGTTTTAAACATCGGGCCAGTATCTATTAGATTGTTATTAATGTGGGTTCAGCTTCAATATGGGAGAGATTCAACCGAACTGTATAACGAAAAATCCGTTAGTTGAAGCAAAAATTACTGGTTAAAAATAAATCTTCCATATATTTTCCCATATACTTATCATTTAAACCATTATACAGCTGGGCCGAATTTCACCCATATAGAGACCTGCCCACCTATATTTGATCAGCATCTTGTACCCAAAGTTCCTAGCTGCTTTTTTTTCGACTCTGGGTTCAACGGTTGATGCATTAAGACTATTCCTATCATTTGAATTAGCACAGTAACTGTCCAAGGTAGGATAAGCTTAGCCATTAGATTGCTTTAAAATGCCAGGACTTGGTACCCCATTACATCAATTAATGCATCTGTAGTGCCGTCCAGCATGGTATGATCAATGTTTGGCGGTTGATATTGAATCCCGCGCATGGATTATTATCAGTGATATACTTAGTTTTATTTGCATCATATCGATGTCTATTGTGTCGGATTTTATTTGTATCACTGCTGCGATTAATAACTCGCAATTCGTCTATTGTTGATATATCACCAACGAAAACATTCATCATAGCTTCCTACCAACTCGCTTATATCCGCTTTTGTAACATAGCTGGCATTTCCATAGTATTTCAAATTTGTATATAAAAACGATGGAATACTGTGAAGGAAACAAAAAATTGTCTACCAATTGAAGTTCCCATTTTATATTCAATATTATTACCCATTTTTCAATAAGCTCTTATTATTTTCGCTGATATTGTTTTTTAGCACTTCGGCAATTCTATTTTCTTGTTTTCTACTTTTATACCCAGCGTACACCATGAGTTCTAGCGCCCTCGGGACCGCCCAATCCGCGTCCTTGAACATCCCCAAACCTTTCAAGTTGGAACTCTCCATTGGGACGTCGAAGCAAACTGATAAGTATGCCCAATCTACCTCGCACCTCTCATAGCCTAGTACGTCGAATATGGGGCCGCCCAGCTCTATATATTTGCACTTCATTACTTGGTGATAGAAGTGCGTTGAATTGTGGTGTTATGACTTTATTTAATGCGTATTATACATCGGCGACTTCATTCTACTCGAAAATCTAGGGCCATTTTTAAATATAGTAATAAATACTGATGGCCAGGACCAGGGTTGTTGTGGCCCAAGGGGAATTCCAAGGTACCAACCTAAACCCAATAGAATTACGGCATTTAATGAGGAGTAATGGAATACAGCAATATGGCTACATAGGTTAGGGAAAGTAAATAGTCCAAATACATAGCTGCCGTCGCAGCTAGCAGTAAATTTGATCGATGGCAGTGCTTCTGATTTGAAGGCGGATCTTACCTCCGAATGATCTCCATGAAGAATTCGCGGTAACCAGGGACGGTGGCCTTCACTACATAGGGTGACTGGTAGGAATGGTAGGTAGGCGTGTACATTAAACGGTCGATAAGTTAGAAGCTGGGATTACGGTCAAGTATCCGAGAGTAACCATTGCATCACACTAGTATACAGAAATCACTCTATCCACACTTACACTGTATAACCGGTTTAGATAACCGGCCTGTTTCTTCATATCCCGTAGGAGCAAAGTTTTGTTTCGAATCTTTTCGGCGCGGTTCTCGATCATTTGCCGTAGGGTTATGATCATTTCCTGGTGATTGTGGTGCTATGTTGGTGAAGGTATGGTTGATAGCCACCGTGAAACGAAAGTACCATGGTTGTTAGTCCATCGGGATAAACGCAGAGAGCCGGCTGTAAAACAAATGTACAAACGTGTGCTTGCTGATAGTTATTGTTGGGGAATTGCCTACCTCGCGCATTAGGCTCACTACGGACTGCCCTAATTCTTCGTATTGCCTCTGAAATGTGATATCGTTGACCGAGCCCTGGCTATAGGTTTGCTCAAGGTCCTCACTGGTGGTGATCAAGGGACGATGGCTCATATATACAGTTGCCATGGTGGTGAGATGAGAAGGAGAGGGTGTAGGATCTCAATAAATGCTGTATACAGATGGCTGGGCTTACCTAACTTGGACTAAACTATCTAAGGCGCCCTTCAGGTCATTGATCAAGGCGACCGATTCTCGATAGGAACCGGCCTAACTCCGCCGGCATTGGTTAAAAGGAGGGAGAGGTAAAGTTGGGTATTAGACCATGGATTCTTGTTGGACAACTCCACTATTCCATTAGGTTAGGGTGAAGCATAGCGGGGGATTAATGGGGGGACCGCCTGGGAAGCACTTACAGGATCGTTAAGAGTCTGCGTGGAGTTACATTGGGATGTCTGAAGATCCGAGGAGGCCATCATCTCAAAGAAGGGGAAATGCGGAGTAAGGGACTAACTAACTGACGCGGTTACAGGGCATGAGGAAACTTGAGCATGCGGTGTTGCAGTTACCCTCCATTTCTTTCTCTATCTGTCTACAGAGCTTCCCTCAATGGCTGTCCTCAGGAACTATTCGGCTTTTCTACTGCGCCGAGCTCGATATGCACGACAGGGACGGGGAGTGTGGTAATCCCAGGGGATTAGCGCCCTGGCCCATCTCAGCTGACCCTGGGAAGTGGTCGTTTTGCTATACTCTTAGGGCGCAATGTGACTACTAGGTGGATGGATAAGAGTTGCCACTTTCCCCACACACTGCCGTATATTTAGGGGAGAAGGGCTCTCACTTAATACATAATTATCTATAACCTCCTATATGCCCTTGTCTCTCGTCTTTAAAGCTAAACACCTTTATCAATTTAAACTCCATAACTCTATATCGTTTCCCCGCTTTGGCCCAACCAACTCGCTCACCACCCATTTGGAACGCATGTCCGCCTTGCAACCCACGGAGAAGTCGGGCCATTACCAGGGTATGTTCAGCTGCTCCAGCAGCCTAGATGGGCAAGACTGCAAGTCCTCGGGCTAAAACTGACTGGGGTTCTTTGTCACTAACTCTACTGCCCTGGCTTTGGTCCTTTAATTGCTATACCCTAACCATGTACAAATAAGTGGAAGTCAAGGGCTTCCCTTCGGCCCCACCAACTCAGCCCTATAGCCGAGCCCGGCGCGCTAAACGGGTGTTTATATACGCCGCCGCAGCGGCCCTCGGGACCTGGGCCACTTTTTATGCCCTGGGCGCGTATGATACAGGTAATGAATGAGCAAGTCAGACTCTCGCAACATACCAACCGGGGTTTTCACTCTAATTTTAACCCATGGGCCATGTTGGTGTGCTTTATACCAGAGATGGGGGTGAACCTACTCTCCGCTTCTTGGTTAAAGAAAGCCCCGCTCTGTAATGATGTGGACACCCTACTTAAATTACCCTGTTCCTTGTCAAAAACAACCGGGTCTTCGTCATTATATATCAGATGGCTTGGAATGCAATACCACCACCACCCCTATTAACCATATTCTCTCCATACCCATTAATCGATACCTCTACCCAACTATTGGGTAGATACCGCTCCGCAAACTCCCGCTGCCCGCAGCTCAGACTCTGTCACTATCATCAACGAGGACCTACTGGACCAGAAACATCTGCGCAGTCACTTGGAAACCTTCTACCACATCGCCCAAACCACCGCCAACTCCCGCTCTGTGCGCAAGGGTTTCCGGGAAACGGCCGATTATGTTTTTAATCTGCTGGAAAGTCAAAAGGCCTGCGATACCCTAGAGACCCAGTGGTTCAAGAGCCCCGTGTGGACCGAACACCGCCCCGCCCGTTTATCCATGTCCTATCCGTACTGGGCTTCGTACCAAAATGGCGTCGATTTCAAGAGCATGCGCTACGGTGGAAGTGGATCGACTTACTTGCCCAACTCACGTGTCATTCCGGTTCGCTCCGGTGGATGTGATCCCAAGCACTACGACGCCGAAGCCAAAGGTGCCGTGGTTGTCATGCAGGAAACATCCGCGTGTACCTTTTGGGAAGCGGCTTATACGGCCGAGCAAGTCGGAGTGGCCGCCGTGCTGTTTTTCGGCCAACCCAGTCGGCGCCGTCTTTTGAACCACCGCATTCGCCTGGTCGACTGGAAGGAAGGAGACCCTCTGGTCAAGATTCCCGTCCTGGCCGTATCCTACGCAGTCGGTCGAATGCTTTCGTTCACCCCCAACGCCCGGGTCAATATTGTAACCTCGGCCGCCATTAGCATCGAAAAAACCTTCAATATTCTTTGCCAGTGGGACGCGCCCCAGGTTAACGACACCATTGTTATTGGATCACACCTCGGTAAGTACCCATTATCTGGTGGCTATGTATATCGTTGCCGATTTCAATGCTAAATTGAGAATATTAGGCTCAGCGTCGTAAAGTTATGGACACACTCTAATGTTGGAATATGAACTGACTGACTGGTCTATATTGACCCCGTTGTTTGCATTAGATTCTGTCGCGGCCGGGCCCGGCATCAATGACAATGGTTCCGGTAGTGCAACCACCCTGGAAACCCTTCTGGCCCTCCGTCGCTCGGGATTCCAACCCACCAACCGCCTCGTATTTGCTTGGTGGAGTGCGGAAGAGGATGGCCTCCTAGGCTCACGCCACTTTGTCCGCTCCCTTCACTCAACCCCCACCAACTCAGACCAACCCACCCCCGCTCCGGGCCATTTGAAGTTTTCCCTCACGTGGGACCAAATCTCCTTCAACTTAAACTTTGACATGCTGGCCTCGCCCAACTATATCCCCATGGTGCATCGTGCATCCGATGCCCCGGCCGACGTAACTATTGGTTCCTATTTTGTCCAAAAGGAATTCGAGACTTTTTTCCAAGGCCGTGATTATCCGTATATGTTGTCCGATATGAAAGGGGGCAGCGATTTCGTGCCGTTCATGGAACACGGTGTGCCCACCGGTGGAATCTTGACGGGTGCTGCCGAAATCAAGACCGAAGCCGAACGTAAAAAATTCGGCGGGTTAGCCAACGCCCCGTTGGACCCGTGCTACCATCAGGCCTGTGACACCGTCGATAATATCAACTGGGAGGCCCTGTATCGTATGTCTGAAGCGGCCGCCCATGTCATTCGCGTTTTCGCTGGGGCGGACGATGTTCGCCTGCAAGCCTAGTATTCCGGGCTTGGGGTTCATTTAGTTTTTATACGCCGGTAGCCGGCTGATTTTATTATTATTCTGGGGCACCTCTTTAACCAAAACTGTATTCAATTTCCTCTAAGTAGTTTAGCACCTCTTTCGCCACATTACGGCAGGCCGGTCTATCGGATCTTAACTATGTGTTCATTTTACAACAACGGGTGGTGAACTCGATCAGACGCAACCGTGTGGAACTATTGGTTTGAATTAAACTGGTAAGTTATAAATATAATGAGCATGTATGCATAATTAAGGGCGGTTGGGGCCGCAGTGTTGATATACGGGAATGAAAGTAGCCTACCAGTAAGACCCCAAAGGGACGATGTACATATAAATTGCCATCTCGTCAATAGCCGATATGCGGAAGCGCGGGAATGTGACATAGCTGGCGGAGTACCATTTTCCCTTTCTAGAAGCAATTGGCTTAGGCAGGCCTGGTGAATAACTATATCATGCCGACCAGCTATAAAAGGGTTCGTGATACCATATGCCCCCGCCTAAAAAGAGCGGAGCTGATTCCCGGCTGGACTAGGTTGCTCCATTCGGTTGATTTTAAAAGTAATCATCCCCCAAAGACCAGACACCTGGGAACCATCGGGTTGTTCAGTTAAATATAGTAGTTTGTTTTGCATAATAGTGGCATAGAAATATCTTCCAAAACCACCTTCTGGGGTTTCGCGAAAATGGCAATATAAAGTCTGCTATGACCTCCCAATTGACTATATGGGAGAAGTTCAATCAAGCTATATAACGATTTGGATGAAAGTTCCAATTGATGTAGCGGGACTATTTTTTTA
>JANBQC010000781.1:0-11045 GCA_027576995.1 Dimargaris cristalligena
AAAGGATATAAAAATAGAATGTGATTGAAAAAGGGAATACTATGATTGACTAAGTAGTCTCAGGTCCTACCACAACAGTAAAAAGTTTAAACAATACGGACCTTATTAATTACAAATAAAAAAATTGGTGTATGGATAGGGTATTTTGGAGCTTACATAGGTCGTGCATTAATTTTTACTAGTTAAAAACAGATAGCCCGATTATGATCTAATTTCCCTTTCATTCCATAGTCTACTACTCAGCTATGTTCATAATCGCCCCTAGTCTATAACGGGGGGATGGCAATTCAATAAGTAGGTGAATATCCCCAATTTTCGGGGTAGCCACTGTACCCTCCCTCTATGTTATCATATTGAGGCCATTGACGTATGTTCAATTTGGGGAGGGGGGGGTGTACTTATAGAACCGAATATAAATACTGTTCGTCGGTTTGTCCATCTCGTGTGTGGTGGACCTTCCCCACTGGGCAGGGAGGTTGTCTCTATCCAATCAGGCTCACTTAGATAGTTTCGGACAAACCAATCAACGGTCAACGTGGGCTATAATCGGGGTGTTTGTGTGTGTGTGTGTGTAAATGTGTGTTTGGGGAAGGAGGAATCGGCTACCTAACACCCTTTTATGAGAAAATGTCACCCAGATTGAATAGTATAATTCTAAGAGGCAGTAAAGCTGGGATTATCGATTCTTTTTCATTACCATGTGTACTGTTGTGTATGCCGAATGACAGCCACGCTAGTATGGATTCCAAGCACAGCCTCCCCAATAAACCTCCTCTACGCCAATCCCAACGATCACATGTATCTATGGTCAGTGTATATTCGAATTGGCTTCCATTTATCAATGCCAAGTTTGCTACTTTCGCACCACACCAGTATTCGTTTTTGTTTTTCCAAGACCAATGGGCTGGTTGGGTTGCTTGCTTCTATTAAGCCCTATTGACGCTGGTGGATTTACAGCTCTACAGACGTGTCAACTACTCCGCTCTTTTCCTATATTTCAGGGGTTCTTCTAGGATCCCTCATCAATCAAATACATGAAATCAACTTAGTACTAATATAAACTATTCCCTGGGGTATAACATAATAGTTAATACCGAAAATTTAATTGAGATTAAAGCAGTATGGATTTTTTTAAGGAAAATATGCACTTCACTGATTAAAGAATGGCCACAGAATATGAAAAATAGTCCGAGATAAACACTGCTGCGAAAAATCGCAAAAACAAAAACAAAAATCCCCTCGAAAATAAAATTCGACTAACTGCCACGGTATGGTGATGGCGTAGAGGATATAACTATGCCGGGGAAATGGACAAGAGAGGGGGTGGGTTGAACAGGCCTAGACGGTTAAAAATATGCTTGGATATCATCGTGGCGAAACGCTGAAATAAGTCTGCGCAGGATATCGCATTGTGTAAACATGTAAATAGCTTAAATCGAGGATGGACCCAAAAAGGAAAATCCTATATATATATTCCAACATAGCTGAATATGCTCCTATACTAAAAAAGAATACGAAAAAAAAAACAGTAACCGCGGATTTGTTGGCCGAAATAAGGGTAAAACAGTTTGACGGTACTCACATTAACAGGGGTATTAATATATTTCCTGAATCAAGCCCTGGGTGTATGATCGAGGAAATGCATCTAGTTCATATGAGAGAGAGAGAGAGAGAGAGCGCATGTCAAGATCTGGTTGGGCTGCTATGGCGTGTATCCGGACGGGAATGGATATCCTCCGCTGAACCATGATGATGGTAGTCAGACGACCCCACGAACGAGTCGGTAGTTTGATTTCTGGCCAACTGTTTTAATTGATGACGGAGGTTCTGGGCCTATGAGAATTGGGCAACCCCCCCCCCAAAAACAAATGTATAAAAAATAATTGAGGCCAGAGGTGGGATAGTTAATAATTGATCCAGATTAAAAGCAGTGTATGTAATTACCTAATCGTATAATACATCCGTATTTCATTTTGACTACCCTGTTTAAGGTATTCCCTGCCTTCCTAAGTACTTACATCGCTATCCACTTTAGAATTCAGGACGCGGAGTTCATGGTTGTTGATATGGAGCTGGTCGATTTCCTGCCGAATCTCCTCCATCGTCATGGTACCAGGGTCACGGTACACCACATCCGGCGGATTCGGACATTGTAGCGAGTCCAACAGGGAGCGATTACGTAGCAATTCATCGGCCCGGGGCAGCTCGGATACGGCCATGTCCGTAAGCTCTGGTGCATCGGCCAGGATCTGCAACTGTTCTACTTGTTGGGTAAAAAAATCCACCTTGGCCTCTAGGTCCTGGTGTTCCTTCAGCTGACGCTGTTTTTCGGACTTCTTGCGTTCCCGGAATTGCTTGGAGGCATTCTTATTCTGCTCCCGGCGCCGTTCCCGCTTGCGCTGCTCTTCTTCCGGATCGGGCGGAATGTGATCCATTTCACTGTAGTACCGGAATGAGCCGTGGGATTTGGGTCGGTGGGAGAGACGGGGCTTAACAGTGGTAGGCGATAAGTGGCCTGGGGGGAAAAGCTGGGTATTATGGGAATGGGGTGTTGAGGGAAAAACGATAATGGTGGATTCACTGCCGGGGGATAGGGCGGTGGTGGAGTTGGTCAAGTCTAGCAAGGCCGATGTTACGGTGGGATCAGTGGAATTGAAGCTGGAGGGGCCGGGGTTGGGGGCAATTGGGTGAGGGCGGGGGAATAGGGCCGGGCGGAGCGGTACGGGGTACGTCCGACTAGACGGTAAATTCGTAGATGGAGATGGATTAATATTCCGACACGATTGAAGAACCGGGATCGGTTCCACTAAGGTACTTGGATATACGGAATATTCCGCTGGTGTTCGCTGGTTAGACTCGGTATTATGCCCAGTGGGATAATTAAATGGAGCTTCGTCGTATACTTGCTATGGATAGTATATATTGTGCGGAGATCATTCAAATAAAACCAATAGAAGGTATATATGAGTGGGAATTAATAGCTTAGGTAGAGTATCTCAACCGGATAATGATTTGTTGAGTGGTGGTGGATCAAAAGTATCACAACTCACCGCGCGTGGGATTGGCGCGGCCACTACTGGCTGGGAAGTACGCCGAGATAGCAAAATAGGGTGCGGCTAAATCAGGCATCGTTATATATATTCCAGTGGATATAATAGGGAACTGGTCGCAGTGAACAGTCTTGGGATGGATTTTCGGGATTATATGGATACTTGGAAGCCAATGCGATACGGTGGGATAGGAGGATGGAGAATGGCTTACACAAAGGGGAGATACCGGCGGTAAAATGATGGGCGGAGCACCCCCTCCAGTCGAGTCGGTCAGACTAGGCAATGGTAGGGCGCTGGTTGGAGGAGCCAATGGTTCTTGATACTGGCGTAATGGGGGCAGAGTCCGACCCTGGCGAATAAAACGAGGTAATAAGTTGGAAAATTCCGAATCGGGTGGAGGAGGAAGACGAGGAAGAGGTTGGGTCGATTCAGCCAGCTCTTCCCCATGGCTAGGAGGAGTCCCATCCATAGTAATAGTAGTGATGTTCACAGTAAAAGGATTAAAGATAGACAGAGAGGTATGGGAAAATAATCCCGGCCTGAGAGTTGGGTGGGAAAAATTATTGGTCCACGGGGAATAAAGAACCGCTGGAGTGACGGTGTATAATGGGAAAGTCACACACTAGGGTGGACAGGACGACTAGTAGGAGTAGTGAAGTGGATAGGTAATGGGGTATATAGTGTACAGGGTTATATTGAGTAGGCCAATGGAGGAGAGGGATACACTAGTAAGGGTGGAGAGGAGGAGTAAGATAAGAATTGGCGAAAGAGCAGCTACCCATAGTGGAGCACATTAGGCATAAAGTCGGGGATTCGAGACATAAAGGACATGAGAGGGGTATATAGGCCGGGTTAAGAACGGACCAGAGCCAAGTCACCCGTCTCTATGAAGAGCGGAGAAGAGAGGAGGGGGACTAAATGCAGAGGACATAGTATAGCCAGGAATACACCAACTGGACCATACCCCCCCCCCCTCTCTCTCCCTCTCTCCGCCTAACTGCTAAGCCATTGCTGAGTGCGAGAGATGGGAGGGGGGGAGGGTCAATGGGCTTGACGACAGGAGCCAGCTTTGGTATTTCTGATGGAAAAGCTTACTAGGTATTGCAGAAATTCAGGCAGTAGTACAAACTCGGCCTCCTGATAAACCAAAGGGAAAGGCATGCCACACTGTGGTTTGACTCGGCCTTATAGGGCGGTGTATATGTATGTGTGTATGTGTGGGGGGGGTCTTTTAACGCGACGGTATACCCCCCTCTCCCTCCCACCCCAGACTCATCGAAGCCATATGGAGGGGGGGGGTACACCCGAGGCTAATTCCAGGGACGGAAGTATAATGGGAATTTAGGCTTACCTGAAGAAAGAAAACCACGACTGACGGAGGAGACGAGGAGTTTACGGAGTGGACTACGGAGGTTTCGGGGAGGGACAATGGCGTGAGTGGGCAGGGGCGGTTGGTCACTAATAATTCAAGCGGCACGAGGGGTAGGGCGCGCCTAATGGTACGGTCGCGAGGAGAACAGCGGAAGCGGAAGCGGGTGAGGTTGCGGAATAAGGGAGGGAGGGGATACCACCGCCCATTCAGCATAGCACTGCAGGTACTGGACCAAGGAGGAGGTGGGTTGGGTTGTCTGCGTGTGGAAGCAGCAGGTGGTAGCCACAACGAACCCCCCGGGTACGGAAGTGAAGAAGGGGCACTGTAATCCCCTTTGGGGTGGGCTAACCGGGCGTGGTCGGAGAAACGGGAGAAGAAGGACTAGCCCTAAAAAAATATGGAGCCAATTATACGAAAAAGTAAAAAAAATAACGGCCGAGTGTATAGGGAGGAAGGTGGGAAAGCACTGGTTGGATAGGGAGGGGGGAGTCACGAACTGCGGGGTGGTCGAGTAGAATTACAGAACCCCACTGGGGTGGGTGGCCCGAGAGCACGGGAAGGGGAGGCCGTCACTGGGCACTCATAAAGCCTCGAGAGGAATTGAATCAAGGTACAGGACGAAGAAGGAAAGGTAGGTAGGGAGTGAGGAGAGAAGAAGAGAAGAGGGGGCTACACCCTGTTTCGACACCCGGCAACCAATATTAAGCCAAGCCGTACAGGATCAGGATCAGGAGAAGCAGGGGCAACGGTGGTGTCGGAGGAGGAGGGAGAAGAACAGTAGTAGACAAGACAATGACGACGGGGCAATGTAAGATGCAGAGAGAGGTAAAGGAATTATGCAGGAGACCAGTAATTCGGTACAGTAGAATGCAGGATGAAGTGAATAGAAGGAAGCACCACGTGCAGCCGCTCGATAAATTCCGACCAATGGTTATCAGGGGTAAGACGCGAGAGGTCCAATAGAAAAGAAGGAGGGAGGGAGTTTACGGGCCTGCCATTGGGGAGGACCCCCTCATATAAAACCCCGACCGCGTCGGGGGGAGATGGAGAGGAAATAAGGGATCCCTCCTAATAGCTCCGCCAAATAAAAAGCCAATTGGCAGCAAGAAAAATGACGGTGACGACTAGAATGACGATGATGATGATTATGCGGGTGAGCTCAAGCTCAATGTTCAATATAGTAATTAATCCGATTGGAATAAGCCCAAGCCTATAAAAGGGTGGTGGAAAAATAAATTGCCCGCCCCTGCAAAAAACATCCCATGGATGGGGAACTAAAATAAAGTACGATAATAAATATTGACCCACCAAGATTAGACCTAGAAAGATGGATGGGCCAGTGCTCTAGTCAACGATACTCCTCCCCTCAGCACAACGAAGTCTATTGGAGACGTATGTGTATATATATATAATATAAATATGAAAAACACACCAGTGCAGGTCTGGCAAGGTCACTCAACCCACTAGTCGCCAAGTAATAAAAAAAAGTCGAAACACTCCGTAAATTATCGACCCTTCAACAATCGAGCTACCAGTTAACCAACGCCCATCACGGCAGGTGGTTGGATGGGCATGGCCACCCAGCTGGATACACTGTGGTCTTAAGCACGCCCCAAAAGGTAGAGGTAAAGAATGGGTGTAGGAAAGGAAGAAATACCCACTGTAGCCCGGGTCCCCCTTGGACAGCAAAGTATGTAAAAACAACGCTGCCGCCCTCCTACACAGCCTAGTCAAATTGATTGAAGAGTTTACCAGAAACAAGCATGGTAGTCCCCACTCCCGGAACAGCAGATATAAAACATTAGACCATGGCTAAGATAGGCAATAGGGAGGATTAATCCCCTCGCTCTCCTTCCAAAAAATATAAAGACTCAATCTTTAGTGTCGAACTAATAAAACGGGAAACACAAAAAGGTTTTGCTAGAACTTGGGGCCACCCACCTACTTATATATATATATATATATATATGCGCTTGGCCATACAACCTATTATTCACCTAGCCCTTTCGTGGGGTGCGGGTTCCTCTAGCCCGAAACGCGATTTTCCACTGGATTGGCCAAGCAGAGAGTGTGGTCCCAATTATTAATTGACTGTAGAGCCGTATCGCCAACAAAAAGGATATACATGGTCTATATTATGGCCGTGGTCCTAGATTCTTCCATTGAAAAAACCACCTACGCATAGCCATTAATTAGGTTCTAGAGCCCCAACTCCCGTTGTTGTCACCCAACCGTCTTCCCTCCTCCACGTATCCCTCGTCGTCCTCATACACACCCAATCTTCCCACCCGAGCCTCAGTGTTCCAAAATGGCTGAGTGTTTCATTATGGTAACGGAAAGGGAGAGGAGGGGGGGATGAATGGCCGTCGTACAGCACAAATGTAGAGAAATTGACACACCTCAAGCGAACAAAGATCGGCCAAGCTGATAAATGTGCCGCGTTTTACATATCCGCTCACCACCCCCTTCTTTCCATCTTCCCTTATCCATCCCCTCAGCACCGCCACCATCCGACTGGATCACCTAATTTTGTCCCCACCGGTGATGCAGCATCGTGGCCGTGGTAGTGAACCTATCGACTCTTCCGACCGGGGCCAACATCGCCAGGCAACCTATACCACATACCAATAGACTGGCGTTACATACACCGCGGCCCCCCTCAGCACTCCCCTTGACTGTCAATGATGACAGAACACTGGCCCATTGAACCCCGACTAGCCTGCAGCGGCATGCGGGTATATGTTTGGTAGATCTGCGAAACTATTGATTCATATACCACTCTATTTGCCCCTAACCACAACCCCATCACGCCGACATAAATACTATTCAAGGCCCTAAAGACTCCCTAGCGCGCTATTCCCCTAGTCCATGCAAAAAAAATTAAATTAATAGGCATTTGGGATTTAGACCGGGGCCCATCTTCTCCTCCTCCGGCCGACTCCCCTTTCTGACCTTCCAACGCGTCTAGCTGACTTATTTTGTTTAAAAAAATGAGGGGTGGAATCGGAATAAGAAGAAGAAGCAAAAAAACCAAATCACGCCACTCGGTGCTTCTACTACATTTGTCAAGTATAAATCACACGCGTTTTCTAGTACCCTTCCGCTCTACTATACAAATTATTAAAAAATTAAATAACCTTAATGGGTCGCCCAGCCAATGGATATCATCCCAATAAATAGGATCAATCCAGCCGCCTCAACTCCGTTCCTACTTCGGAAAGTCAACCAATGGAAACATGCCTACTAACAACAGAGATAAGCTGGGAACCAATTGCCATTACTATACTGACCTTAACCCAACTGAATGGGAGCTGAGGGGACTGTCTAGAACATTATCAATACCATTTTCATTGGACGGACTGGAAAAAAGGAAGGGGAAGAGGAGGCGTGGTGTGAGTACTATTGGTCCATCTACCGGGTGTTGGAAGGCCACAGGGTAATATGGGGGTATTGGCCTGTTACGATTTACCTTCCCTAATTGCACTCGCACTGCGGGCCAATCTGTTTCAGGTCCAATTATCAGTTACTTGCCATTGTTCCAGTTGGGTGTATGGCATTATAAGGGTCCACCAATTATTGTTAAATACCTTATAGTTTGACCAACGCTCCCTGATAAGCCAGAATAGCGTCGAATCTAGCCAATACGATCCCTCATTTTTACGCAAGGTACGTTGACAACCAGTGTATAACCCATCCATGGTACGAGTCCAGGCCCCATAGTTAGTCGATTCATTTATAATTAGGCCTCCTCCTATACCCCCAAATGGTAGGATTTTTTACAGGTTCCAGGTCTGGTTCAGTTGCCCCATCAAACGTGCCTTAAAGTCCCACGCTCAGGTCTGAATACCTCCCACCATGCCCCCCCTCTATCACGTGGTTGATTGACCTCTTCATTTGGTGGCGGTTTCCAATGGCTATTATGTTCCCTCTTGAATGCCAAAATTCAACATTCCTGCACTCGTTGTCCCTACACTACCAGTCCCCTCATCCTCCCTACCAATACTATACTCATGGGCTGGGTCAGTGAGATATGCTTGTTTGGTGTAATACTTGTACACTTTCCTGCCCAAAAGAATCAAACTCCTTTGACTCTCACCCTTTCATATGTGCTATTACTAATACTACCAGGCCTAGGAATTCACTCCCGACACAACTTATACCACTCCTCTAATGTATTCATCTTGCAGAGTGGCTGAAATCTTGTAGTTTTTTTTTGGGGGGTTGAGAGCTATATTTTTTAATTTCTATATGGCAATCCGGCTTCTATTCTCCGATACTGGTAAGTAATACGCTTTTAGTGCAATTGGGATCCCTTTGACCAGTGCCCTCCAATACCTGGACGACCAAATCTAAAATCTAGGCATAGATTTAAAATAATAGCGGGAAAAAATATAATAGGACGTCCTTTTACAACGTTGGTTTTATAGATAATAAAATGATAGTTTAAACAGAAAACCACTAGTTACCATTCTGCCCAATACTCCATAATTTAAACTCCTGTAAAATATTGCAGCCACCCCTACAGTATAAGGTATAACCCAGCCATGATGGGTGCGATATAATGATCTATAAAAGTTGTAAAGTAATTACTCAGGAGGGGAGGGTAGTTTCCAATTTTTGGATAAACAAAAATTGTTTAGGCTAATTAGACTGGTATGATACATTGTTGGGGAGCAACTGTTCTCCAGATTATGGTGTTACTCAATTCCAATATACGTCCTTATCTCCAAAATATAAATAAAGAGGGGGGGGGTTCAAAGAATAATCCTACAACATTCTAGCCAAAAAAATATTGAATGATTGAGGGCTTAGGATCCCGAGCCATAATAGAATGTATGAACCATATTAGAGTGTCATTCTCACTTTATTAATTAATACCAGAGGGATTGGAAGAAATGGTATTTCCTGATCAATCCACATGTATGAATATCACATGATATTATCCATTCCAGATCAATTGAACCTAGATACTATATATTACCTAGAAAGCAAAATAGCCAGATTATTTTGCTGTAAACATCTGCATGTAATCCCAGTAAACTAATACTAAGGGAGATAAATATGGTTAATATCTGCAGATTATAATGAAATTGTTCCTACAGGGCAAAATTCAGGCACTCAGCAATAAACTAAATGTGATATATTTAGACCAATCAGATATCACTGTTTTGACTTAAAGAAATAAATGGGAATGTGTATTCAAAATGAAGGGCTAGTTTTCCATATTTGTAATTTAGTCAGACTTAAGCATAATTTGTTCTGACAACTGGTACCTTTATTATTACCCAACTCCCACAAATGGCAGACTATAAAGATTGCTAATGTGTCCATCTAAAATGACTTAACTGGTTCATCAGTCTAACCCTATGGAAAATGCCCATGCATAAATAGACACTAATGGGACAGCCATCTATTATAATAATGCACCTTTCAAATCCAAATCTATGTTGACAGGGTATGGCTCTAATATTTGTTGCATTAATCACCAAAACCATCATATTATTATGTGTTAGAATGAATGAATATACTATGATGCAAAGCCTTGGTGTATCAAAGTGAATGAAAGTAAAGAAAGCTGTGAGAGTTGTATGGAATATACTCCACTATGTGTTTTATTGTATGACTATTGACTGTGTTGAGAGTTGGGATATAATTCTCCCTATGATGGGAGAATCTCTAAGAATATAATTTGATAGAGGCATGAGCTGCCTTTCTAACAAATAGTACTGTAGGAAAATTGGAGTGTTCTATAAAGTAACCAAACTTGGCAACAGTTGTCAGAAACCATAATATAGGAAATGCACAAAGAATCAGAAAGAGTTTTAAAGAATAATGTGCTAACACATTATTTGATAATGAGACTAACCTAGTTGAATGGTCTTCATACATTTAGAAATGCAAAAGTGATACCTGATTATTCCTTATATTTAGATGTCTTTTTAAAAATTGAACCTTATTGAATTATAATAACCATAATAACCCATTTTGTTAGATCTAACATCTATTCCATCTATTTTATTGCTTTATTTCTAATTACCTGACTACCATTATATCACATCTTCTCTTAGTGTTCAATTCATGTAACTTCTCTTAAAAAAAGCTATTGTTTATATCTTTTTCTCATCTTCCAGAGTCTTTTGTATAGCTAACTATCCTTTGATAAACTAATAATCTCTTCTATTTAATTACATTGAGTTATACCTAACATCTATAACTACTATTCATTTATAAATTCTGGCCAATCTCTTCCTATTAATAACTCTTATATAATACTTTACCTTTCTATTATCTACAGTAATATGTAGTAAGTTAAAGAAATATATGTTTCATCATTGGTCTTATTTGAATGTTACAAAGGGCAGGCTAAATAACTATAGTAATATCATGACTGGCTAATTTGAACTATAAGAATAACCAGCCATACAAGTAAAAACCCATGCCAATAGATGGGTAAATTAACAGTAACATTATAGAAATATATCCCCATTATCCTACTGTATTTTATTCCCATTGTTATATTCTCCATATTACCTAGTTACTGATTTATATTTATTAGTTGTCATCATTCTTCTCCTGCCCCTTGAGTTGGGATATAACCCCAACCATTCCCCCACAGCTTGCTC
>JANBQC010000782.1:0-11034 GCA_027576995.1 Dimargaris cristalligena
TAAACCAATCCGTTCGGCTGAGAGTCACTTGGTTGCACTGTGGCTAAACCCCCAGGCTTTTGGTGGCAATATAGTGCGCCTGTAACAGCATGTGTCAGTATTATTCGTTCCATTCGAATAGCCCTTTGCCGCCAGCCCTGGTAAGCGACTTTTAAGTGTATGGTGGGTGGAAGATTTTTTTTTAGTGTGCCTCATTGCTTCGAATGGGGTGCTAGAATGGTCAGTCTGTTACGCCTCGACCTTGGCCAATTGTTCGAGGGGCGTGGGGGGGTGGGGATAATTACATTGCCCATGGTCTGAATGTAGCTGTCTAAATGTACATTTTCCGCTTTCTATGCAAGCCTCGGGTACTCGTGCCACTTCCCAACCATCAGAATAGGGTATTGGTGAAACAGAGTGACGGTTGGGTCTTCAAAATGAAATCTGGCGCAGTAGCCACCCCACTAAATTCGGAATCTTGAAACCCCACAGAAGAGAGGCGAAGTAATTTAAATCTCCGATAAGGTTGGTTCCCTATGGACAGGTATATCCCGCTTCAAGATGCCAAAGGGACTTGCGTGAACAAGGAAGCAGGGCTGGCTGGGGTTAGGTGTGCCAAAACAGGACCATGCCACACCGCCTTCACGCAAAAAAGTTCACCCGGCCAATTTTATGAAAATACAGACAATACAATTGTAAAGCTGTAATGGCATATATATATTGGTGGGTGTCGGAATATTCACTGAGTGTGAACACTAGGCCACGGGTTAGTAGCGGTCCCCGAAAATAGTGCCCGCCACAGAAAACTGGGATATAGGGGTCATGGTAACAAATTGAAGGAGAATATCGGGCAGTGCAAACTGCCGTTGAAAGGACATGTAGTAAAATAGTAACTACGTAGTCCAGTTACAGAAATATAAGATGAAAATAGTAGGAGGGGGGTTGCTCTATACATATGTAGTAGTAGCAGGCAAACGTATAGCCAAAGTTTCGCGCCTACTTACGCTCGGTTGGGTAAAAAGAACGGTATTAGTGTGGTGTACGCCATGTCTTGCCAACTGGCGTGGCATTGGCTGACTCTGTGGTTATTTTCTCCAACCAGCAAGGCCGGTTCACCAAGAGGGCTGGTGGCTATTGTTAGTCGGTTAACACTTCCGACCTAGCAGCGTGAAACGAGCACTCTCGTCTTATTGCGATTATCTTTATGGTGGACAACTAACTAACATAATGTTTTATTTACAGTAGCGATGGACTATGGTGAATGGGGATCGCTTTGGAAACCTAATGCAGGGTGCATTCCAAGTAGAGGTTCTCCCGTCAACCAGTTCTCTAAACTAACTAACTAAGAAATGGCTTTGCACACGGCAATATGCGAGTGGGGGGAAACGATAACCCGTACTATAGGATACTGTCAACAGTCTCCGATAAATATTCGAATATTTAAGTTTGTCCAGTTGAGTGGAAAGAGTCGTTCAGAATTTTGTAGGGAGGGCATTTAGTGAGTTGGAACGCAGGAATGCCGTTAAATTAAGTGGACGTAAAGTTGCCGGAGCGGGTGGAGGATAGCCATGGTTGTAGCCCTGCAACGGAGCCGGCTGTTGGTTGGTTTGCGATAGGGGCACTCCCATGCCCTGGGGGGGATTGGTCACCGGTCCGAAGCTGTTATTCTGGTCGGGGGAATGGGGCTATCTTGATTGTCTGCGGCGGGAGGGGAGGCCGAGTGGCCGTTACCCAGCGGAGATGGTTTCAGAGGGGGATTCGTTTGGGCGACTGAGTTGAGGGTGTAGACAGGGGGGGGATTCAGGCTTTGGTCGGAATCGACCGGTTGGGCCAAGTACGGTGGAAGGCTTTCGGTTTGGGAAAAGCTGCCCATGGGGGCTAATTCAGTTTTGGGGTTCGCCGAGTTATCCTTCTCTTGAGCTGTATACGTTGGAGGTTTGGCACCGTTGCCTTTGACCGCTGCAAAATACTTGCCATTCTTTTCGTCGTTGGCCAAATACTCGTAACACTGACCCAACAAGCGCATGGCAACCTTGTGTCCGGCAACGCGCAGGTCCAGAATGAGGAACTTAACCGGTTTCTTAGCGGTCTGTTTTAACACACCACGCAAGTACATGGCGTCCAAAGGATCCTTAACCACTTGGGGTTTAATTCCGGTTGCAGTGCGAGCGAGCTCCAAACTCACCTGGTTCTTCTGGATGCTAGGGACGCTGTCCAGGTATGCGCCGTTGTTTCCGTAAAAGCCGTTTCTAAAAGCCGTTATTAATAAGCGAAAAACAAGTCCATCCGTGCGGGACAGGTCGCTGAAGCCAAGGTTTACTTTGAGACGTAAGTAGAAGTTGCGCAGTTTAGCCGATAACTTGTCATGTTGGATATTCTTTAAGGCATCGCAGTAGGGTTGGCCTGAAGTCGCGGGGACAGTGTTGTTGGACGGGGTTCTATGAAAACCTAAAAATGGAGAGGATAACACAGTTGTCAGCATTATGGTCAGAGTAACGCCCACCAGGGCGGCCGTGCCTAGCTTCATGGTTGAAAAGATGCAGGAGTTTCCTTGCCGAAAAAAACAACAATTAAACAAGGAGTCTGCTTTATAATCACGGCATATATAAACGAAAGAAAAACGTAATGGATGAGCAGTTAAATCAAATAGT
The DNA here is from genome assembly GCA_027576995.1 of Dimargaris cristalligena. NCBI lineage: Eukaryota > Fungi > Kickxellomycota > Dimargaritomycetes > Dimargaritales > Dimargaritaceae > Dimargaris > Dimargaris cristalligena. The sequence goes on from JANBQC010000782.1 coordinate 2,631, forward strand.
AGTTGAATGAGGGGAATTGCGTTAGCTAGGAATCCAAGGGCTATACAGCAGGGGTATATATATTTAAATATAAATTTCTAGACTAACCTATTTGAGATATGGGGGGAGGTGAGGGTGAGGTTATCGAGCCAGTCTGGGTCAGCTACTCAGTTGGATATTAACGCTGGCAGTCTCCCGTATTAGCTCTATAGTTATAGTTTATAAATGGGGGATGTAAGCCGTTAATCTGTGGTTGTAGTTACTAGGTCTAAAGCAGACTGCTCAGCCCATTTGCCACAGGTGCCGTTGGCAACACAAGGGAGATTTTGGCCTCGGGGCCGATGGACACTATGGTCGCACACAGAGTTCGTTGTTGAACAATGCGGTGCCAATCAGTCACCTAGGTTCGTTTTATGCAGCTAGCGAGTACTCCCGCCAAAAATCCCCTAATTTAAGGGTAGTTTTGGTATACCCTTGTGCCCGTATTGGGTTTTTATTAGGGGAATAGAGGGCCAGGGTACAAATGGCATTTTAATATAAATGTAGATGGTTTGATGGACAGCTTCCACTGGGCAAGTGGACGAGGGATTTATATTCCACCGGAAGTATTCGATTTGGAAGGCACGCTTCATGGTTATTAAACTGTGATGCAGGCCATAATCCGCGTAAATACTTGAATAGCCTACGCCGAGGGTGGATACATCTAGGGTTCCTGTAAACAAGAGCCCGGACGGCGGTTTATGAGATGAATCATGGACTAGGCCAAAGGTTGGCAGGCCCGATGCTCTATGCGTACTGGGATGGCGAGTAACCGGCCAATAAACCGCGGTATAGGTGTAGGGATAAGTTTGGGCTCTACATGGGTGAAAATCGGGCCAGCTGTATCAGGTTTTAGATCATACATGTATAGGGAAATAGTTAGGTGATTCATTTGCAACCGATAAGATTTGTCTCTTCCAACGGATTTTTCGTTATACAGTCTGGTTGAATCTCTCTCATATATAGCCGAGCGGCCTAGGAATGTTAGGCTAAAGGGAATATTCCCTAGGCAGGGCAAAAGCATGCGCTATTAGGAGATACATTGTATATTGGATAAGAAGACAAGGGGTATGTGATAGACGAGTGAGAAAGGAGTTCCGACGGAGACTAAAATACCGCCAACCATTGAACTGCCCATGGCTTATTGATGATATCTGGGCAGAAAGGAAGACTGGGGCACCCGCTTCCGTTATTCTATTTTTAGCTGGGGAGGCTGCCAAGCCTAGTAATGAAGGTATTCGTAGATTACGTCGATAATTCCCTATCTAAAATCCTATACAGCCATTGAGGATTCCCTCCGCATTCCATTTATATTAGATGCATTAGTGACACCTACTCTACTAATTTACTGTCAAGAAAAAAGGGATATATACGCATTGGGCTATAATATGAAATAGTGGACCTTTGGTCGCTGTAGAGGTTGCTGCCCAGCGACCTCAAGAGTTCACTCCAAACCACGAAGATTAGATATGAAGTACGCTTTTGCTAAACTAATGGCACTTTCTACTCAAAACCACTTAGCTAGAGACCAGTTGAGGATATGTAAATATAAAATAGTGAATTTATTCGATATTGGTCACACTATATCGACAATATGGTTACGATTTATATGCCTGGAAAATGTACTAATAAAATGGCAATGAATAACAAGCAAAGCAAGGGAAATTGGGCTGTAACATTGTTGGGTCAGTAATGTTGTCGTTAACTGCAAGTGAGGACCATGTGAATTAAATGAACATGAAAAGTCACAAACATCTATCTATCTAAATATGTATGCACCTTAAAACCTTCCGAAAGACAGCCTGCAAAGCATTAAAACTAAGTTACCGGACAACTGGGTATTACTATACTAGTAAGTGTTAGAAAATGGCACCTTATAACTGGAGTCATGTTTATACTTATCTTACTCACCTGATTTTATCTATATTCTATTATCAACTATTCAGTCATTACTCAACAAAACCAAGTGAAGAGGTTCTCCTGCATCTCTTTGCGGCTTTTCTCTCTTATTATTGTTTTGATAAATTTTATTAGCTTACGAATTCTATCTAGAATACATCTCCAACAGTAAGTTGATTATATGAGCTATCAATGTATCCAAAGTGGCAGATAAATATATTATGCTGATGTGGCTAACTGAGTGGTACAGTATTGGGTACCTCATTATTGAACTGAAGTAGGTCTACTGCACTGGGCGCTATTGGTAAGCAACCCATTATCGGCAGCTCACAGACATCAGGCAACTGTATATGCAGCCAAACCAGCTCCGGGGAAACTCGGCAGGCTTTTCGTGTGGGGGGGGGTAAATTCGTCACTTGACCATAACTGCATCGACTGTTACTGGGATGGAATGAGGCTAATTCAGCGGGGCAGTGTTGACCCTTGGATGGCTGACGGATGTAGGACCTCTTTCTAGCATTAAATAGAGGCGTCGTTGAGTTTTTCCCAGCCACCTGTGCCCCATGAACACCTACATGGTAACTTGCCAAGGGAACATCGGGGCCGGCAGCAGTGTGGCGGGAATGCCTGGCGAGAGGGGAAGGGAATATGGACATACAAGTAGGAATGCAGTTGGCGGTGGACTGTACCATCGGTTGCTGATGTTTAATACATTACACCAGGGAAGAGCGGGGGGCCGACGTCAGTTTGGTTGGGTTCTCCCGAGCAGGCGTCGAAGGAAAATTGGTGGCTTTAATGGTAAGGGGCTCAAACATCGGAATTTTCTGAGTACGAGTGAGCACAGCTTCGAACCGAGAATCGCTGGTAAGTGGCCTATCGGTCGGTTCTTCGATGGACCAATCCAAAGTATCAATTGACAGTGGGGGAGGGCGGCAGCAGGACATTGGTCAGGCAGTCGGTTAATCCTAGTTTTTTGGGCTTGAGTGGTGGATCAAGCGAAGCCATTCCTGGAGATACTTGGTATGGGGTGGTAGACGAGTCAGCTGAGGAGCTTGATAAGTGTTCGAAAGTTGGGTGATAGCGATCCTATACCATAGAGGCAGTGACACACCCTCGGTGGATCACTTTGGGCATTCGGATCTCTGCCATACCATTGGGTACCAGTGGCTTGAACTTCTTGACAATCCATTAGCAATCGGGGCCAGTGCAAGTTGCTTGAAAATGCGGGAGGGCAACCGGGGAAACAGTGGATAGCTTTGATGGAATGAAGCAGGAAACACGATGGTTGGTGAGGATAGGTGAGGTTTGGCAGTGGAAGGGCAAGTTAGGGGTTCTGTGGATTTGAAACACAGTAGATGTCACCGGTTGGCAGTGGTGTTGGTGCTCAAAGTTGTGGTGGTGGAGCGTATTTTCAAGGTGGAACATGTATTATAATGACCTGATCAAGGAATGCAGCTCTTATAAATACTCTATTATGTAGAGGGCATAACTGTAGGGGACAGCCGTCATGCACATGGCAAATTCCTTACATATTTAGACATTGGATATTGCTTACTTGGGGCAGGAAAAAATTGTGCAGGGAAAATCACACTACTGAATCCTTGCTTCGGGAAGCTGCCGTATTGCTGAATATTGATCCAGCAAAAATCACCGATACCCCCCTTGTTTCCGGTCTACAGCAAGAGGTTCATGATGGTTCTCCTAAATATCCAAGTGTGTATATGGGTGAAATTCAAACCAGCTGTATAAGGTTTTACACAATACGTGTATGGGCGAATATATGTGAGAATAACTTTTAACCAGTAATATTGGCCTCATCCAATGGATTTTTCATTATACAGCCTGAAGGAACTTCTCCCATATGATTCAGGAACAATTCGTTATTTAGGTACCACTTGATGTTTACCGTGTCTAGAAAATGTGGTCAGGTAGCCCAGCAGCCCGATATTCAGGGAACCAATTTATACAACCTCGCATTATACTTAGCCATACCTTTCTGCGGGTTGTTCGCAGTAGCTGTAGTGTCGAATGGTCGGCCAGTGCTGAGAAATCCCATAATGACCTGTCATAAATCGAGAAGTTGTATTTTTTGGTGGATCAACAGCATGGGTTTACACCCAATGTGCCATTATCGTGGACTAAGCTCCATGACCTGCCCTCCACCATTGCTAACCAACTCCAGGGCTACCTTAGCTTCCACTATGCCTCGCTTGATGTCTGGTTTCACCACATTACCGTAGCCAAACTCGTCGACCTATACCGTGGTCCAGCCTCTGTTCTTGAGTCCCAATTAACTGGGTACACGCAAAACCTGAAATCAAACAGTTAGCCACAGTTTCAGCAGTTCTGGCCCTGCCACCTCAACGGGGCTAAGCCCACGCTCATGGCCCAGTTCCTGATACATCAAAACTGACATGTTCTCTGCGAATATGGAACCCACATATTCTATTTTTACATTTCCCTCTCGACTCTAAGTTCATATTTTTAGTAGCAGTAGATTACCCTCAACTCCTTGCTGTGCGGTGTTTACTCCCTTTCTGTGTTCCACCACCTCGGCAAGTCTGAGGTTACTTTGGCTGTTTTATTGTCCAATCGCAATATCTCCGAGACTGGTATTGGTTAGCAAGGTGGGTATGTGCATCAACACTTTGCCGTTTCCCCGGCATCCTTTGAATTTGATTCGCCAGCCGTGGGCTGCATCCAAAGTCAACATTGTCAGCGAGGGAGCTGATGACGTCTAAGCAGTGCAGCCCTCTGGATATCTGCAGGTAGGATCAAGTGGACCATGAAGACAAGGTCCCCGACTCCCTTGTTGTATACAAAAATACACCAGTATCCAAGCTTGATATTAATACTCCTGAAATCGCCCTTGAACTCCACGACAGACATACCTTCACCGAGTATGCCTATACTGTTAGCTGTACTGATAATGGTAAAGGTTTGAATTACCAGCATCTCTTTAAAATAACCCACTATCATAACGCCCATGCTCACTGCCTAATGCACTTCTTGGGCCACCATCTGTCAGTGACGATGGCAGAGCCAACCTATACTATACGCAAATATATGGTTTTTACCACTGGAGGCCTGGCTCATATACGTCTGGACTCGAGGGCCTATACATGAGATTCCCCAACAGCAATGCCTGACTTATCAGCTGGTCACTCAGCACGCCCTTGCCAAACCTAATTATATTGCCTCAGGACTACGGATCTGCGATTCACTTATGCTGGAGTTTACTATCAATCATGCTGTATCAACCTGGCCCTACAATCAACATGGATTCAAACCAGGTGCTCATGTCGCCCTTTTCTTCCCTAAATCAGACAATTTTATTACCATACATTTATTCCTTTGATAGTTGGTGAAGTGTACATACTGATAAGTGTGTCCAACGCTAATGGCCGCCTCCTTTATACGTATGGCTTATTAGAAGAGCCCCTGCTGCTCACCATCACCAACCATTTTGGCCTATTTAATGGATATATGTGTGAGCCAAAACCCCAGTCCTGCCTCGTTGAAACCATCAGTCCCTATGGAATGGCCACTGCTGTGTTCCAATCCGATACCATCAGCGCTCCTCAGGATTTGGCCTATATTGTATTGGCCTAGGGCATCGCTGCTCGGTCCAAGGGTATTTCTGTGCGGCACGCGTCACTAGTCATTTTTACGCCAACAGGCTGTGAGACCATCCATCTCGGTCCTGAATGTCGATTCCTACGACTTCCGAATTTTTCCTTTGATGAATGTCTCATGGAGCTATTCTGTACCTATCACTCAGGTGGCACATGGTTACTGATGGACGGAAATTCCGAGGATACCGTTACTAGGGCAAACAGTAGCATTCACATACCTTTCCTTATGACTAGTGTTGATCCATCCAGGTATCCGAATATCACCAAAATGATTGCCACTGATGGGGCCCTTACCACACACGTTACATATCAATAGTGTACACATGTTGCCTGATTATGTTACTAAGGACCAGCTCAAGCTATGGCTGGGTGCCATTTTGACCAAGCTCGAATGGATGGGCATGTGTCCATTGGCCACCCAAATACCAATATAGAAGGCTATATTCTAAACCATCGGCTTCAGTCCATTCCCATGGGTGTCCCCAGTGAGTTCTGTATCGGCGGTATTGGAGTCGGCACTGACTATCAGAAACATTCTGGCCTCACTGCCAAAATGGTTATTCCTAATGTATTTACCCAGGATTACCTGCACCGGACTGGTAGTCTTGTGAGCTGGCTTCCCAATGGCAAGGTCTACATCATTTCAAAAAAAGACTTCCAGGTGAAACGGTTCTGTTATTGTGTTGAGCTAGGAGAATTTGAAATCATCGTCGGATCGGTGATAGAGGGCTAATCATACTGTAGCCTATGTATCCCTCCAACAACTCGTTCTCTATACATACCCCAAATTATTTGATACAGTGGCACTTAAAAGGCAGCTCTACCCTAAACTCACCCATTACTTGGCACCTAATTGTACTGTTGCAATGAATTGTATCCCAACAACTGCTATGGGTAAGGCCGATCACAAGGCATTTCAGGTTTCGGCCTCAACTAATGGGTGCCATTGACAAAACCAGTGCTATTGTCTCCTTATATCCAATATTACTACTTGTGCAAGAGACTTTGGCCAACACCCTCAAGATTGACGCTCAGAATGACCCACTATTTGCCTTGTATCTTCGACTAGGTGCTGACTCTGTTTCAGCCATCCAGTTTTCTAACTGTTGTAAATGATTGGGCCTTCAGCCTTTGAAAGCTGGTTTTCTCAAGCATACCCGGCTTTTGGCCATGTGCCACTATGCCTATTTGACCGAATAGGAAAATACAAGCATCTATTCAGTACCTAGTTCTTGCTGGAACAATTCTGTTTACTACTGCATAGCGCATTGCCTTGTAGGAGTATTATTTCATCAACCATTCCTGCCAGTCCATATTCCTCAAGTACTGCCAAACTTTGACCCGTACCGCTCCGACCCAAGCCCTGTTTACTCTGATGGCCCACCAGGACGTCCTTGGAATTCAACTTGAACTCGCCTATAGCTAATAGCAGCATACTATATCTATTTAACGTGAGTCTATAGTGTCATGTGGTTTGTTGACCCTGGATAGTGAGTAATATGTTTACACGGCTAATCTCTTCTTTGCACAGGCTCCATTTGACTCCTTCTGGCCAGAGTCACCCACGCTGGCTGATCCCATTCCCTTAAACTATGCACTCTCATCAACGAGTGACCAACTTGTATATATCCCCTCATGACCTACCATACATTTCAAACTCAGTAAGAATTAGTTTGCCCCACTCTGCCTGCCACTTCAAGTATATTGTGGTAGCCCCTGTTATGGGGACCTCACCTCAAGGATTCCTAATAGTTCCACTTTTACTCTCTCTACAAGTGACTTTCATTTCTGTGTTTCCGTTCGAAAGAAAAGTGCCTGGTTGTTGCACCTGGGGCCGTGCTATTGACAGCAGTCATACAGTAGGTCAGATTACTTCCACCTGTCCAGCCTTGTTTGACCTGAATTCAGACATCAGCCTACTTGGCAAATTACAACACCCTTTATGCCCTGGCCCTTGCTAATCAGTGCATGTGCTCAATCCCTGCCTATGGTTTTCCCTGTAATCTTCAGTGCTACCTCAGTGGCCCTCCACCTCCATGGTTGCCCTCAATTGACCGGGCTTCTCCGGAAGCATTGGTGAATTTTTTGAATGACCAGAACCACGTCACCATCAGCTACTCTGGACAGTTTGAATAGTCAGAGGCCCAGTATGCGCTTTGGTACCCCCACTGGGTTGAAATGGGGTGGGCCCATCCCTGGAACAAGGGTAAGCTCTTCAATCGAGCACTTAGTGTGGCCTGCAACTATGGTGCCGACGGGGGCCTTGTGCTCAGTGTAATATACCCCAACAAACTACACTATATGAATACTATCCAATGGCTAGTTGATCAGTGCTGGCATTCTCTTAATGAGCTCATTCTTGAATGTAAGTCCATTCCCACACCATCCATTGTAACCAGTAGCCACCCTTTAGCCAGACTAACTGACTCCAATTTTTCCTAGTGGGTTCAGGACAACCTACCCTGTCAGGTTTAAATTCGGCCAATATTAAGGGTATATTTGCCCCTGTTAACCAGCTCAGGAAGATCATCTGTTTGCTATCCTCCAGGACCTGACTACTTATATAATCCAACTAGGTTCACTATTTGTGGTTGTCTTTATGCTGGCCACTTCCATTGAACCTGGGAACAAACTGACCATAGTCACTCCATTCTATGCACTCACTCCTTAACTGCTAGTTGATGTAATGCCGGGAAACCCCTACAGATCATATCAAAGGATGTTGGTTCACACTGGACAATTAGAAGCTGGAAGGATAGCCATACCAATACCCCCTGTGGTGAACTTACCACATTTTTTACCTACTTTTATTTTTTATCTATTTTTCACACTTATCGGAAGTATGCCCCTGA